>WJFB01000426.1:0-64148 GCA_009870185.1 Pygmarrhopalites habei
CAATAAAACACTTGATCCAGTTTTAAAAAAACAAAGATCACAACGACAACAGCATAATATTTGATAGGTAATAAATAGCCTTAGGCCTTTGTTAACCTCTTTAGTGTATTCATCTTGGGCGGAAGAAACAGTGATTGAATTGTCTGGGATTCCTCCGGTACTCAAACCAAGGTCAGCGATGGGTCGACACTCCAAGGCAGGTGTAAATCCTGATCGACATTTACAGTAGAATGACCCAGGCATATTTGTACATTCAGTGGAAGCCAAGTCGCACTGGGACGAACTACACTCGTCAATATCCTCACAAACAGGCAATCCTGTAATTCATTTTTTTAAAAAAAATGTTCATAAAATCCGGATACAAAACAATATGGTAAAAATTGTGAATCATTTTTATGAGGAAGCGAACCTGGAAACTTTTGATCTGGACCACATTTGATGATATTCTGTCCCAATAACCTGTAGCCTCGATGACACTGTATTGTATTTACATTTGTTCAAATTGAACAAAAGAGATTTTTGAACTATTCGGTGTTTTATTCGTGTTATAAAATGATCTATAAACAAAATTAGACACTTACCTGTACTCTTGCCTCGTCATCAAAATAAAATTCACGGGTGGAGTCGACAATGAAACCATTCTTGATAGTTGGTATTACGTGACATTGTTTCTCTGTAAAAAAAATAAATAATAAAAAAACACGTTAAATGATGAATTCTTTTTTCTTGGGTGTACACGCCCTCGCCCACATTACATAATGGATTGATCTGAATACTTCCTCCTTGTCATTTTATGATGGATCATAAAAAGAACCACTTTAACTTACTGGCACAAGTAGGGACTTCAGCTGACCACGTTCCATTACTCATACAGAGAAGGGTGGGGGCTCCAGTCCTGACATACCCTGGGTCACACTCGAAACGAACAATTGTTCCATAACTTCGACCACCTCCACTCAAAATTGTTTGTTTCTCATTTGGTGTTTCGGGCAGAGGAGGACATTGAGATGCTAAGCAGAGTGGTAACTTTTCCCATTTTCCTCCAGCAGTACATGAAATCGTTTCCGTCGCCTTTCCCGAAGGGAAAGCAAATCCAGCGTAACATTGATATGTGGCGGCTCCCAAATATGTCACATTTGTAGAAGAGACTAATTTTTAAGAAAGAGAATTAAACATTAGCAAAATGTGTGCGTATTTTTCTCTACTAATCTCAATTCATGACAGGGACATTACTTACTAGCAAAGCCGTTTGAGATTTGAGGGACTGGACCACAGTAGACCTCTGCAAAAATTTGGAGGGGTCATTAATTCAATTTTAAATTAATTAATCATTCTCAAATATTTGTCAACTGGGAGGGATTATCTGGGATGGAATGAACATGATACAATATTCATGAACAGAGAGGGGAACTCGGGAGTCAACCAGTTAAGACTTTTGACCTGTCTTTCACTGTATTTGAGGGGATGAAGAGACGAGGTGTGTAGTGAAGATAATACGAGATATACCCTGTAGTAGAATTACAGGGTATATCTCGTGAGGATGATTGCATGTAGACATGCGTGGAAGTTGAGGGGGAAAGGAGACTGGGAGATGAGATGGTGAGGAGGAGGAAAGGGAGATGCCTTTAGAATATAGAATACCGTAGAGAGAGTTAATTCATTCAACTAACCCTAGCAACTAACCTGGGACTCTCTATCTCTTCTTCCATTAAAAAATATTTTTTAATTTTTACATATATGTACATATTGCGCAATTTAACTTATAAGGGGTGTTATTGAGCTTGAGCTGACGATCCACCACAGGGAGTACAAATTCCATGTACAGATTTCCTTGGTCTTGGCACAAACTCAAACCCCCAGACAAGTTTATTCCTGTCTCAGTTGACAGCAAGCAGCATCCCGGGTGTTCCGGGGCTCCCTTGCATCCCCCAAAAGACTACTGTATGGAATACAGTTTGGACCGCTGGTCAACTGTCTCAGTTGCTGATCGTCCTATCGACGTCCACTTAAATCGTAATTTCTACGTGTGGTAAGAGTTGACACTTATCATAATGAAGAGACAGACGAGTAGTAGCAGTAGTGATGGTGTACGAGTGTGTAGTGAGAAGAAAAAGAGAGAATAGTACGGACAATACGTTAGTTGGACAAATGATATGTTACTCAAGTTAGTGAACTATAAATTGGAGAATCCCATCGGATGGAAAGGTGTTGAGCAAGTCGTAGGGGTGAACAAAAGCAAGTGTGACTCTAAATTGAAGAAACTATTCATCGCAATAAAGGATCCTCAAGGGAGAGTAGAGAAGCTCCAGTCAGAAAAGATGCGACTCGAAAAGTTAATTAATGAGGGACAAGGATCATCGTCTAGATATGCTCCATGGACAAATGAGTCAATCATCAAATTACTTGGATACAAGATTAATCATCCTTCAGATTGGAAAGATGTGGAAACTGTTATTTCTCGAAATCTTGAAGAATGTAGGAATTCGTTCAAGTACTTGAAGAGCAAATATCCACGACAATCTGTCTCTGATATTTTGAGTATTTACATGACAGTTCAAAGTGAATCTGTAGTCAAATCCAGTATGGAGCCCTGGTCAGACGAGGAGACCTTTAATCTACTTAGAATTATTAAGCAGAATTCAACAGCAAGAATGGATTTAATTGCCACTGAATTACCGACTAGGGACAAACATCAATGTCAACAAAAATGGAAGTCTATTTCAGAGGAGTATAGTACACATCAAGACTGGACCAAGGAAGAGATTGACAATTTGGCAAAGTATGAAAAAGAGTACACAGGTCATACGTGGAAGTGGATCAGAGTATCGATGAAAGTGTACAAAGTTTCCCTATCTAACTTGTGCTACTACTACTACTACTACTCCTACTTTCATACTTTGAAATATTAAGGAGTGATTATACGTTTTATATTTTCAGATATCTCGTCCGTCTTTGCTGGACCGTACTATGAACAGGTTGGAAAAGCTGTTGAAGGACCAATTGATGAAGATTCAGTTGCGGATGATGATGAGGAACAATTACCAGATCCAGTAGTAGCAGTCGGTGGTTGGGAGGACCCAAATGAAGACCCAAATAAATTTAAAAGATGGATGATTGGGTTCACTCAACTCATAACTTTTTGGATCAATTTAAAGAATGCTCTAGTCCAAGTTCGTGCTGGTTATGGGTGTGGAAATATGAATATTGCATATAATCGATTTGTAAGTAATACTTACTAAGTATTGATATTTTGTCATAGTTATCTAATTTGTATAAAGTAGATATCATTATTATAATGTTTACACACATTTCGACTTACTGTCTTCTTTGTCATTTTCAGATGTTGGATATGGACTTGTCTCAGTTCAATAATTTAATTTATTGTATACGAGACGCAAAAGAATATGACAAGGTGACTAGAGAGAAGGAGACTGACCAAGTCAAGGATGATGAGCCAATAGTCAAGAATTGGAAATTGAAGAAACTCCGAGACCAGGATGAACTGACTGAAGAGGAGTTGCAGGAGAAGAAACGTCAGAGGAACAAGAAGAAGAAGAAGAGAAAGAGTCGAAAATTTGTTAATGTTGCAGAAAAAGTCAAGTTTTTTGTTCGTTATTTTTGTAAGGATGTTCAATGTCTTCGTCATACTATGCCATATTATCAATTCTCTGACCAATGTACTTTATTCATTTTCGAACGTATGGAACACGCTGGTCTCCTGTTGACTCAAGAAGGAATTGACTTTCGAAATGATATTTTTGCTAATAATCCTGACTTGAAAGCTGAATTTGAAGAGACTGTTTTTGAGATTTAAATTACTTGTTATATTTAAATACCATTTATGATTTACGTTCGAGTTAAATAAATGAACTGATGTACGGATAGACAAAATGTTTTATCCTTTTTTAAGAATATATATATATGTAATCAAATGCAGACGTATAGAAAAATAAATAATAATAACTGATGAAAAAAAGTAACTAACCTTGGCAATCAGGAATGTATGAAACAGACCATTCACCACCTTTTGATTTATGTAGAGGGAAGAGAGAGAAAAGACAAACATTCATTAATACAACAATGAATATGTAGAGATAAAGTATCTTGAGGATTACGTAAGAGAAAACGTCAGCCTACCTGGTCTGCATTCTGTTACAATTTTCTGTTCACCCGTAGCAAACTCTTGACTGAAAAACATTTTTATTCAAAAGGAATTTAATTTCATGTGAATAGTCATGATCACAACATTTTTGCTTGTTGTTGTCCAATCTCCTCAGATTGTACTGTACGTTTTGATCTATGTACACATTGTAAGGAGTAATTTTAGTGAAAAATCTATTTACCCAATAGGACATGAGAAAGTGACCATTGTTCCAAAAGCGATGTCACGATTAGAAGCCAAAGCTCCTTTACCAGACTTGAGAACGGGGCAGTCTAATGAGTACAAATCAAAGAATAATTTTCATTGATCAAAAAATACACACACACACACACACGCACAGATACGTATCATCAGCAGAAAGAGAGAAGGATGATACAGAACAATTTGAATGAGTCCCACACACACACACATCCACACACATATCAATAGTTACATTGCACATATTTATGGTGTTCTCATCCGTGATTGTAAATTCCTTTTTAAGACTCTGCATAAATTTCCAATGATAAACTGTTAAATGTCATCATCCTCTCTTTTTGGCCCATCAAGGACCTGCATCAATATCACACACAGCATACACACAATGACATGGATCCTTTTGGTACCTGCAGAGAAAACAGCTCGCCATCCGGTCCTGGCTCGAAGAGAGTCGGTTGTGAATTTGACTGTCATCTCCCCCGACTCGGCCGTGAGGGTCAATTTAGGAACAATTCTACCACTGAATCCATTTCCAGAGTGGAGTCTCAAACTGTCTGTGTTGGGTCCATCATGAACCTAGGAGTCAAATTAAACAAATTAAGTATTCGGCCGTGCCAGTGTGTAATTGTATAAATTAGCACCTCCCAACAATGATAATAATTAACTTGAACAAATTAATAATGAATACAGTCAATTAATATTAAAAAAAGATTAGGTAATTTCCCCCTCAGCCCCAACATATGGTGCCTCATCAATTCAAATAGTACATTATCCAACACACACACACACACTCTGTACTTGGGAGTCATTGTATTGTCATTGCCAAATTGCCGATTGTCCTCTCTGCACTCATGTACACTAATGGGAATCCCGGTTGTAGGAAGAGAGAAGAATCAACTTTCGATCATTCAGACAGAGAGAGAAAGAGGGAGGGGAAATTAATTCCATCAAGTCATCAATGTCATTTTTGCCGTATTAATTTACATTCAATCATTCAATAGTCAAGGTTTCTAGAATGTACGGGATGAATTCAAACTAAACCCAAAGTTTTGCCGGACGTTGAACCTTTTGACTCATCTTTCTCCCTCCTCTCTCAAAACTTAAACCTTGGTACATGTTATCAGTTAGCAGGAGGAGGAAGATTATGCACAGAAAGTACAAACGACATATACACACACACTCTTTCTCTACTACTACAAAATACCAACCCAACTAACAACTACTACTGGTAGTAGTTGTCTCTTGAATGTGCCGGTGCTGGTTGTGTGTGTGTGTGATGTTGTCTACCCTCGGTTTTCCATCCGTAGGAATTTTTCTTCTTCCATCACAACAACTCATTAGACATTCAAGTCAGTCACCAACATACTGGTTATTTTCTCCTCCTCTCTCTCCCTCTCTTCTCTCTCTTCTTCGTCTCCTCTTTGACCATTCAAAATGGCTTCATCAAATATTCATCACAAATACGTTTTGAGAGAGATTCAATGATCTTGCTCTCTTCTTCTCTTATTATACAATTCCTTATTCTCTTCCCTACTATGTACTACAACCACCCTTCTCAACACACACACACACACACGTTCATTGGATGAGTAGACACTACACACAGTTGTTGGAGTTGCTGATGAATGTGTTAGATACCCACGTAGGACACCCCATGATACTCCCTGCCTGGAATCAACGACATTAGACTGTAATTTAATTGCACAGTTTCATTAAGCAGGTTCATCTTTGAATTCTCAAACCATCCTCCTCCATCCCTCCTGTCCTCCTCCTCTCATAACTTATGACTGTTGAATTCCAAATAGAAAAAGAGGAGCCCGTTCCTAATAGTACTGACACGGCTCTGAGTACTCACGGCCCTTACCTTAAATATACAATGTAATAATGTGGATGTTGTACCAACATGTTGAATTAGCCAGGACAACTCACACACGCACACACACAATGAAGAGAGAGGGAGAGGGTGGAGAAAAAATGAAGGGAAATACACCAAAAGAGTCGTCCAAGTTTCACTTTACACTAATTCGACATTAGCATTAAGCATGAAACCTTGAAAACCAAGACCTATCATTCATCTTTTCTAAATTTTCTGAGTGTACATTCAGATTGACTCTAACAGTTCATCAAGAAATAAATATTTATCCATCTCCCCTTCCTTCATATCTCAAAATTTACTTTTACTTTCAAAAATTATCAACTATTAATACACTCCAATCTCCTGGGATTTGAGTAATGTAGAGACAAGTAGTTTAGTAAATTATTCCAAAAATTTCTCTTTTTCTCCTCTCACCGCACTCTCACTGTACATTCACAGACACACACACAAAGAGAGAGGAGAGATGTACAAACCGCTCAATCAATACCACTCAAAATCGACCTCCTCTCATCGTATGGTTTATATTTTTCTCATATATTTAGAATCCCAATACTAAGGAATACTGAGGAGTGGATTCCCTTTAACCACACAAACGCATGGAAGACAATAGTGATGCTCAATTCTTTCCTTCCTTCCTGTGACTAAACTTCCGTACAGAGATAATGATAAAAGAGAGAAAAAAAGTTGTTTTTTTATTCCTCTCTCTCTCACTCAGTCTTCATGTGTAAAATGTCTTTTTCCATTCGTCCGTCTTGTCAACGATACGCTATTGAGCGTTAGTGTACATACAATGTAGGTATCATAATATTCATTTCTTTGTAATAAATGTAGAATCATATCCATACAGCTCTTCTGCACTTTCTTGTAAATACAAAAGAGAGACTCTCTTGCAATTATGCAAGCGCGTAACCATGTGTGTGTTTTCATACCAAGATAGAGAGACTCTCTTTGATGTGTGTATAAAAATTTTTCTTCTCTTACAACTTTACATTTGGTCTTTTTCATTTACGCTCACTACTTCCAGGTATTTTAGTTCCGCTACAATATGAGCGTTCCTTCTTTTTTCAATTGAGAAAAAAGCCTTTGCTGTTATTTCCTCTCTGCCTCTGCCTCTCTCTCTGAACTGTGTATACAATATATAAATACTTTGATAGGAAAACCAAATATAGATTTTACATGGTGATATCTCTCCACACACAAATACAAGTTTCTGCTTAAGTTCTTCTCTCATCAAATCTCACAAGTAATACTATAGACATGGGATAGACAACAACAAAAGTGGAAGGATTGAGAGCTTCAGAATTCTCAGCTCAGAAAATGTTATGTACACTTTCTACAAACACAGACACTCACCTCACACACACAGGAGGAAGATAGAGTACAAAACTCACCACAACCAAGTAAGAACAACAACAATGGAACCACACTGAGTATTACTCTCTACAATTCCATTGTAATCCGATCACATCATAATAATAAATACATATTGTAGAAATGTGTGTTCGTGTGTATGTATCGTCTAATCTTAGCTTCACTCCCCTTGCAAAAACTTATTGCCAAGACTTTTGGATGTTAATACAAAACAAGAAGTACAAACGACCATGATGTGCGTAACAGATGATACTCTCATCCTCCATTAAAAACTGCGGAGAGACGTAGGTAATCCAAGTACATAAGTATAAATGTAGAAGGTAAAGTACAAGACAGTATTTTTTAAAAAAAGAAAACATGTACAGTTTTCCTACATTTTTATCCATTTCAATTCTGTCAACCTACCATATGCTACAGTGCTACCAGTCGTATTCTTTCCTTGTTGTCCATGTTGTAACTTTATTATCCATTATGTGACGTAATAATATTAGAAAGGGTAGTCTAACACAAATGTTGGAATGATTTTTCAAAACACAACAACCCCAGCATAAGACTTATTTCGTAAGAAGAAGAAAGAGATGAGAGATTTTTGTCAATGACATTGTCATTTTATCTACGAAACTTTAGTTCTGTCATTTCAAGGAACAATAACATTTTTGGCAGTCGTGATTCCCTGTCAACTTGTCTTTGGTTTTAACGCGAAGTTACATCAATGTCATTTCACCATTTGACACCTTCAAAACAATACTAGAATCCTCTCACTCTACAGATATTCTCGTCTCATCGTTAAGAGTTTAAACCCTGCAGTCTAGTTTTAAATGGAGTGAATGCATTCTAATATCACTTTTCGAGTGAGTGTTTGTACGGCAAAGCTCGTAAAAACAATTTCGACTCTCATAATATTATGAACAGAAATAATTATCCCAGAACACAGCCCTTTACTTTTGTTTTTTGGAGAACGACAAAAATAAGGAGAAGAATGTGCAATTAAAAAGGAAAAGGGCCGTGAATGCAGTATTTTTTGAAAAAATATACACTGTGTAAAATTTTTTTGTTTTTTTCTTCTCTTCTCTTATTTCCTACATCTTGCCATGTAAGAAGTATGTATATACGGCTTTTAAGAATATTATGAGACGAACACGAGCCGCTACACATGTGTGTGTGTGTACACACGTTTTTCTTTCCAACAATTTCATGGAATCCTAAACTTTGACAAACGGTCGACGACTAGACTGAACCTTACATGTGTAACTGACTACTGCATCCCTATCACATAATAATGTAAACAGTAACAAGGAAATGTGTGTGTGTGGAAAATATAAATACAAAGTTTGTGAAAACGCACTACTCTCCTACTCTCACTCTACAATACACGCAAAAATAATTCTTTTGAACGGTGAAAACGCAACACACACACGTCTTTTCTACACAGATTGTTGTATGGTTGTTCAGTTTTGGTGTCCGGCCCCCGTCTTAACTGCATCACAAGTACATTAACGTGCTCTTACCCATGAAATTAAAGATGATTGACTTTAGAGATAGGGTCAGCAAGTCGACAGAGCTGAGCCGTCCGTCCATACCACACTCAATTATTAAAGAGTTTACGTACGAACGAGGGAAAAAACAAAATCACCAAAATATTGTTTCTCTAAAGCAGGCCAACATGTTATTATTAATCTCATATCTCCATCTACTACACTCACTAGTTTACATGATTAAGTACTAACACAGACTCAGCCTGCGATTCAACATCCTTTCTGTTTTCTTAATAACTTTATACTCAGACTCTCAATTTTCCCACATCATTTTCGATATTGACTGATCGTTTGCGATACTTTGTAAACCGCCCACACCCAACCAACTTTTTTGGGTAAAAAAATGAGTCTTTATTACATGCTGTGTTGTGTTGTGTGTGTGTTCTACGTTAAAATATGTACACAAGTATTTTATGTCCTCTCTTGGTATTTCCCTTCATGTCAAGTTCAAAAAAAAATCTCTTTGGCTGAAGGTTACTCATTATAAATTGTCTTCGCCCATGCACTGCCATTGTCGACTGAACGTAACAAAAATGAACGGTTACCTCCTCCTTCTCCTCTTTTGTTGTTGACTAGGCACAGAGTACTTGCCGTCGTGGTGTGTGTCTGTTTGTGTGTGTGTGTGGAACTGCAAGACCACCGTAACATATTAGATTAAGACACATGTGTCAACTATGTGATTTTTTTGAAAGAAATGTGTACCGTCCTTCACTCTTCAGTTTTTGCGAAGCCTCTGGGACATTTTTGGGAGTGTGCAGCTCCTGTCGTCCAATGTACATAAATTTGCAAAATATCCGTCTCTGTCTCTCCAAAGGTGGACAACGTTGTCTCGTGTAGGTACACACACGCAAAAAATGTCTGCCCGACACACACAGACACAAGCACACAAACATGTGTACACATGGTCAAGATCAAGTGTGAAAATTTTTTAGGGAAAAAAATGAATGTGTTCACTCAGATGAGTGGACTCTTTTGTTTTCTTTGAATAAATAATGTGAAGTCCTAAAACACATTATTATGACATACGTCCTCTTACACACCTGATCTTTAAACTCATTTTTTCTCTCTCTTGCATTCTTCCGTTTGTCTGTACCAACAGCGAGCAACTTAAATGTCAAATGTTCTGCCCTGACCTTAAGAGGATAATCCTCTTAAGTATATCCGTAAATTTAATTGCTGGTACGTTGTACAACTGTACGTAATTCAAAAAAGTAGTATTTCCAAAGGTTTGAAGGTTTGGGGAAAATTAACCGGGATAATGCATCTGAGATAGATTCAGAGGATTTACACTTGTTAATTCCCTTCATGTGTGATTGTCACGATACAGATCACATAAAATCCATCCATTGCTATCCATTGCTTGTTCTCAAATTGTTTGTTTTGTGTTGAGTTGGGTTAATTCATTTGAGAGTGGATTTAATGTCCCTCGTTAATTTGTCCATTCCATGTTGCATGAGTTGGAGCAGAGGGAAACACAAGCGTACACACGTACGTCAACAAAAGATAAAAGAATTTGACCTTTCCTCTACATATTTTCTTCTAGATCATGTACGAACTGTACAGTAGTTGTTGTACGTATACGTGTAGAGATAGTGGAGAATGGGGTGTGCATTGGGATACAGTCAGTCAAGCAGCCAACCCAACTTTTTCATCTTCCGGCTCAGTAACCTTGAAAATTCGCTTTAAACTCTATTTCTTTATTACCCCTATAAAAATTCAAATTAAATGAACCAAAGTCTCTTATCATTTTTTCGATCAGATCAAAACAATCCCCTTCTCCTTTATTTTCCCTCAAAAAATTTACACTTCCACTCCAAAACACACACACCACCATCACGAGAAGAGAGAGGACTTTTTGCTTTGGCCAGCGTCAATTCTTTTTCACTTGGAGTCTCGAAGAGGAAGAAAAAGTTTAAATATGTACCACAAAAAATGATATTGGAAAAATTGTAAATCCTATTTTTATGGGATAAGGTAAGGAACTGACAAAATCTTTTCTCACACGTGCACAAAAATTCTCATCCATTTGTGTGTGTGTGTGTGAGGGATTAAGTCTACCATCATTTCATGATGTTTGTGTGTGGGACCTATCATTTTCATCTCTTCTAGATTGAAATTGTAAAATCCTCCCACTATTATAAACACACTCTTACACACCTCCATCACACACACACTCTCTCTCCGATGTATATTTTATGTACACACGAGTAAAAAGAGACTTGAAACATTTCCTACACAGATATAATTAACTTTTCATTTTAACACTCATCATAAATCATAAATTTTATGAAACATTCTCTCTTTAAAATATGTTACTCATTAACTCTTTAGCTAATATATTTAAAATTTTTGTTGAATGTCAAGTCTCTTTATCATTTGCTGCACAGAGAGGTACATTAAAGGCAGCGTGCAGTACACACACAAATCTTTCACTTTTTTGCTAATGTGTTCTCCCTCCACTTTGTTAAGTAGTAAAGTTGGAGTGGAAAAAGTGAATGAATTATTTACCTAAATTGATCAACCCCAAAACGCCCAAATTTCAAGTTCAAGGCTTGTTCAAATTCATAAAAATTTTTTCACGTCACACTGTGCGTGTGTCACATATTTCTTTCTCTCTCTCTCTGTGCATGTATGCTAGTTAGTATAGGAAGTGTGGAAGAAAAAAAAGCTCTCCATGCCTTCCTTTTCATTCTCTCCATTAATTGTGCTCTTGATTCAGCAGCATGTCTTTATTATTCTCTTAATGGTGAACCAGAAGAGGTGAAGGAGGAGGAGGAAACTCAATGCAGGAGGGTATCCAAAATTTCCATAAATATAATATGCACTTCTACTCTCAGACTGCGAGTCGCAGTCACTCACAGTGAGATAATTTCACAGAAATTATACTAATCTCCTCTACACAGACACACACACATTTCTGTGGGGGAGGTGGACTTAAATTTGTACACCCTCCAAAGGGGTATTACCTTGAAATTCCTCCCCACTTCACTTTGCAACTCTCATTGTTGAAGGAATTGAAAAAACCGAAGTCATACAGTTAAGTACAAAAGAGGCGGAAGCGGAGAGAAGGAGGGAAGGGAGGAAGGAGGTTCATGACAGCCCAAACCACAAGATGCACACTCAAAAACCCTTTCTGCATATAATTAATATACCTACACGAGAGTCCAAATTGCGTGTACCTTTAAATATACACATAATAATTAGGTGCTAGATCCTAACATTCCTAACCTCAGCACTTTCATGCTCTTTTTGTCATTCCTCTTACCTTACTTTTTTCTCTCTTTCTTGTATTCTACACACACACAGAAAACACATGTTGGATTCTAATGCCTACCATTGTAACAGATCTTGTTCATCTTAAAGTTTCTCCTTCTCCCACCCAAACAATGAATTCTGCCTGGTAAAAGTTAAACTTTGCATGTCCCTGCAATCTGCATGCTACATGTGTGCCCACAGTACAATTGTCTCTTCTGTGAGATGAGTACACTTTGGGTTACCGGTAGATTCACATGTAAAAGAAGAACCCCATAAGTCGCATTGCATGCATGCTGGGAAAACACGTTAAAACGAAACCGTAACTTTCAAGAAAATTCCTCCCTGCTCCTCCCTCTCTCAAATAAAATAGACACAGGTAAAGTGAGAGAGAGAACGGGAAAAATACATCTGTAATTTACCGACGACCCTCCATTATATATTTACATGGAATTTGTGCATAGAAATAAAACGGAGGAGGAATTCGCTAACATAAAAAAAATTTGCTATGGTGCATTACTGTATAGAAATCGACTCTTGTATTCAAATCCACACACACACACTGACAGCCAGGAATGGCTTCATCCAAGAACTAGCTGCAGACAGAGAGAGAGGGGGAAGTAAAGAAAAAGGAAATTTGGTACAACTCATCCAAAAATGATATAAAGCCGATGCAGAGACATACTACACAGAGAGTCATTTGACCAGTCAGCCGAAACAGGAGTAAAATAAAAAAAAATCAATACACTATGGGTAATCCTGTGTCCCCGTAAAATCAAGGCACTTTGTTCTCTGTCTCATACACACACTGTAAATTACTGTGTGTCTTGTGAGTGAAACTAACCATGGCCATTATTTCCATTCATCTGTACACTGCATCATTAAATAAATATGACAAAAATTGAAACTACACTTTTCCATCCCTATTTTCTAATACACTTTTTTTTGAGTTCATGACTTCATTCAGAAATCACGTGTGTGTGTGTCTACAGACGTGAATTTGTGCTTCACAACTAGAGTTTGAAAATCTTCCTGATTTTTTTCTCAATCATTATAATTATCCCAATCGAGAGAGAGAGAGAGGAACAGACACAGATAATCATAAATATCCCATCATTATTTAGATGATTCTAATCAAAAGTCCAGAAAGGCGATAGCGTAACCGTTCAAGAATTTTGAGGAGGAGGGAGAATCCACAACAACAAGACAGTATTTTGTGTAGCAAGTTTAAAAAAAGTAAGACCAACAATAACAACAACAGAAGGAACACACACATTGTACACACACACACACTCTAAGTGTAGAGAGGATGATGCATGGGATAATATTATAATATTAGGGTAACAATGAAAGACTTACTGCTTACTACAGTGTGACTGACTCATTTCATGGCATTTCACTCAAGTATCCCTCACACACACACACACAACACAGAGAACCACCAACAAAAGTTTAACAATATTCAGAGTTATTTAGGACAAACAGTTATACATTATTGAAATGACTAAGGCCTTTACAATGTGCCTTACACTTGGTGTGTGTGGAGGTGAGCAGAGATATGCATATACAGCCAAAGAGACAACTATTCAGGCCAAATATTTTATCCATTCCCTGCCATTCTGACGATTGTAAATCTCCTCTCTCTGTCACCTTCACACACACACACACACACAATTAGCCAGCATGTAAACTTGGTGTTGTTTAGTCTCCATTATTATGATATCCCTGGCTGGATGTCTTTCTGAGGGAGACAGAAGAAGGCGTCTGTTACTAAAACTCTTTTCAAGATCTGAGACACACACTGATACAGACACACAGTGAAAAGGAGAGAGAAAAATGCTGACAAAAAGCACAATGCTGTATGATATAAAATGATAATGTGTACTAGTATACGGAGGGAGTATGGATAATTACATATTTATACTCGTATCATTCTGTCTTCATTGGTTATCAGGTAGTTGAGTAGTCAGAGCAGAGCTAATAAGAATAGAGAGTCTCGTAATAATATTTATGCCGATTATCATTGTGGCGTACTCTCAAATCTCAAATGTCATGTATATGGTAGTCAAAGTATATTACACAGCCTTTCATTGTCATTGATTTGACTTCTCAAGAAAGAGAGACTCAAATTTGTGTTACAATTTTTTCCCTTTTGTTTGGCCCAGACACCTCCATTACCTATTATGTGGATGGAATTGAGGAGTGAAAAGTAACAAGAAAACAACGTAATCTTCCCCAATTTCGACAATAACAAGAGTTTATCCCAAGATTTTGTAAAATGAAGGTGTGATTATGGGCTAAATTGAGATGAGACCAAATGATGAAGTGAAGAGTAAAGAAAGGAGTAAAAATAATATTGTTGACATTACCTGTACAAAGTCAGCCTCATCCAAGTCAAAGTGTGTGAAGCGGAGGGACAATGGTCCACCTTTGGGTCTCTTGATCACATAATTACAGTCTTGATTACTGGGATAATTAGAGAGACCAAAGGCGGGAGAAGAGATTGACCCATTTAGTGCGGACAAAACTTGTTCACAACCTAAATTAATAAATTATTACATTAAACACACATTTCACATCAAATTGTGTATGTATACAGTAGATACTTGCAAGGAGAGTGTAACCAGTACACACACGCTCTTTTTCAAGTGTTCCTATAAAAGTTGAGTATTAAATATTCCCTCAGCTGGATAACAGTAACCCCCATCACAATTCATAATCATAATTCATGTCCTGGCTAATCTGATGATGATGCTTTGGAAATGAAATTTACAATGAAAACCTTTTTAACCAATACCCAATCCCTCACACACACACACATGAGAGGGGGAAGAGAGAGAGGGGCACATGCAAGGAGAGGGATACACAATTTGTCATATTCAATTTCCTACTTTTTAACTAAAGCCATGTTTAAAAAATGTAAATATCCTAGCCACATAGCCCATCTCCTTTCCTTCTTTTTCCTTTTCATGGCACTTCACATACTTTACGAGGAGTACATAAAAGAAGACTCTTGGAATCGTGTCTAAGATGGCCATACACTGCCACTCTCCTTCTTGTTATTGTTGTTTTGTGTGTGTGTGTGTTGGAGTCCTAAACTATGCAGGTATGCTTCGTAAATGGGTCAGTTAAAGAGCCGACTGATTTTAAAGGGTGCGGCATACAGAAAAAAAATCTTTTCAATGTTCAGTCTTTCTATCTCTCCTTCTCTCTGATTTATACATAAATCATTTACCTGTGTTAAGTCCCTGTACACAACACTGTAGAGTCACAATGAACGAACATGCACTTGTAGTTTACCATACTGCACACGCATTGATTGTAAAAGTAAGTTAAGTTGTCTCAGACACTCGGTCTTCTCTCTCTCTCTCATCCTGTATGAGTTGTATACTCATGACAAAGCTACCATACATTTTTTTTGAGGAATTTTACAAGTTTTACTCTTAACACCTTAACGTTTTCCTCGACTAGACTCCTCTCTCTCTCTCACTACTTTTAGCAGAATATTGTTCCACGAATCTCAATTCCCTTCACGTTACAGATCCTCCACATTCCAAAAAACAACAACAACTCATTCTCTTCTCCCTGTATATTTATCAGTCAAAATGATGCGACAAAAAGAAACAGGCTAACCCCAAACCTCAAAAAAATGTAGAGTCAACCAAGAAAGAGATAAAGAGAGGAGGGTGCAAAAAGGGTGAAATTATTTATAACAAATTAAATACCAAAAAAATATAAATCTCCATTCAATGGGTTTTGTTGGGAAAGGGATGGACCGGCTATTTAATAAAGTATTACAAAACTGTAAATGTACAATAGGACAAAAGTAAATGAGCAATAAATAAGGACTCCTGTTCTCCCTTATGATCATCCTTCCTACGTAATAATCCTTTTCAGTGCACCTCATGTCATCATAAATTCTCTGACCCTTACATCAAGAAATCTGTTGTCCCTGGACAATTTTTATCGTTCTAAAAATATGTCCTCGTAATCCCTTTTTCATTTGTGTGTGTCGTGATTTAATACGTACTGAAGATTTAATGAAAAGACTAGAAGGGAATGAAAGGGCTGTACCTTGATAGTATTTAATTTGGAATCCAGGGGAACCACCATTTCCAGACGTGGTCAAGTACAGATAGAGTTGACTTCCGGTACTCGTAATGTATTTTGGATTCTCACTCGCTGACCCAGTTAAACTAGCCAGTTGTCGACTTGAAGGGTCAACACCGTCCCGGATGACGAGGGTGTCTCGTGGAGAGGTCATTCCAAAATCTTCGATACGTAGAGTAATTAGTTTGGAAGTGGGTGCATTGATGACATAGACACATTCCAGACCTCCCGGGTAAGTATTTGGGTATCCAGGCGAAGTAAGAACTTGTGAGTGAACCTGAATGAAGAAAGAATTATCCTAATTGAAATTTTCATACTTTATGCCATCAACGGATTATTTATAGTTGAATTCAATTAATCACATGACAAGTCATACATAACTCGAGTGTGTGTAGGTATATTTCTATAATGGAAAAATTTATGAGGGACCTCGAGCTGCATCGAATTCGTATTAATAAAGTTTTCCTTACCGTTGCTTTTAATGTTCCTCCGCATGATTGTGGTTCTGTCTTCCATGTTGCTCTGTTGGTTGGTCGGTTGAGTTGGTGAGTGAGGAGTGTGTGTGTGTGCAAAATGATCATAAAAACCGGATTTTAGTATGTACACTCCACATTCTTTTCACATTTTTCACAAAAACTCCTTCATCTTCTGCCCTTCCTCCTCCTCCTCATCAAACATCATCCCTTCTCTCTCTCTCTGCTTCCACATACCAGACACAATGTAATAGAACGTTGGATTGCAGAAGACCCTAGCCTATCGCATCCATAACGGTTATTTCTAATTTTTTGGTCTTGACCATTTCCCTAGCCCATATTTACGGATTACACATAATTCCACACAACACATTGTTGCCACTTCATCTGTGCGAATTTAAAATCCTCCTTCTCCTTCTCTTCATATATATGTGTCTGTCTTTGTCCGCTAATCATTCTAACCTTGAATTATTTGTGTGTCTCTCTTTCACCCCACAATAATCTTTCCATTCATAAAAAATGGATTACTTTGACAACAGTGAGAGAAAGAGAGAGAGATGCAAAAAGAATATATTTACTCACAAATTGTCATATATGAGTCACACTCTTGTGTGCCTGTCTGTTATTGCTGTGCCTAGCATGAGAAGAGATTTTTAAACGTGTATTAATAGCTCTCATAAATAAAAATAGTTCTGGAGCGGAGCGTATCTGGAGCAAAACTATAACAATAAATTTGAATAATATTCAAAAGTCAAATTAACAAAACTGTACTATTCACTCCAACTCATTCAGGAATAACAACAACAACAACAGAAGCTCTTCTCTCTCTCTCTCGCTCGCCATTTTTACACTCATTCATCTGCACTCAATTTATAATTGCTCCTTCCCCTCCTCTTTCTCCTCCTATTCTCCCATTCATTCATTCTCATCATTGTACATACAAGGTAAAATATTTAAGCTCAATGTTCCTCCTATTCATTGGACTAATTCATCTCTATCTCTACTCCTGACAATCATCTTTTCATTATTCTTCGTCTCAATCCAAGACAAAAAAATCTACGTAGGTTTTTTTTATTCAAAAATATCTCTAAATATGTGCCACAACTCCCAACACACACACACACACACACACACACAGAATACTAAGTTATTGTAATAGTTTTTTACGAATCTGAGCAGAGCAGAGCTTCTCCCGAAGAGAGATAGAAAAGTCTCTTTTCTTCCTTTTCTTTTCAATACAATTTTTGTATGTAGCCACGCGGTAAGTCCCTACAAAAGTCTGAAGTTGTAGAACCTCTAATTGTACATACAAATTGTACTAGTAGTGTAGGCAGTACATGGGAGAAAGACAGACATCAAACACAACAAACATGAAATATAATTTTTGTCCTAATGCAATTTTCTGCATCACTGCAATCATAATTTCTGCAACGTCATTAGCACAACTAGGTAAGAGGGATTGCTCTTACAGTCACACAACACAGACAGCATCTCCTCTTCAGAGATGAATGAGGCAAGTTATCTAGCTCATATTTATTTATTACTCTCAGACTGTTCGACTGAGCATGTGAACGGAAGGTAGAGAAAGAGGAGAACATCTGTACTGTTCCTCTTTTCTCAAGAGGGATTTTTACAGTTACGTGAATATTCCCAGTTGACGCTAGAAATGAATTATACAAGGAGTAGTTGATTTAACATTTGTCCATTTTTTATCACTCCCTCCTCCCCTCCTCTCCTCTGTCACACTAATAATTCCTCTTCAGACACCCTTAACACCCGAGAAAATATTGTCCTATCAAATTGTACACATAACAAGGAATCAACTTTTAGTGTGTACATCCACACATGAGCCACACTACACCTGGTACTCCACACACAGTTTCTGTGTCCATTCTTTCAATTGAGAATCTTTATGCCTGATGATGAGGTATTATTACGTACAAGTACAACACCACAGATGAGCGACTGGGCGATAAGCTGGAAAACTATTGTGTGTCAGTGTGTGTGGTGGTTATGTGTGTGTGTGTGTGTGGAGATGATGAATATTGCATCTTTTGTAAAATACTTGGTCATTCACAAGAGTCATAAAATGTTGACCATATAATAATTCATGAGGAGGATGGGTCTCATATAAATTTTTTTCTCCTTGTACATTTTTACACGAGATTTGATTGTGGGTAGAATATGTAGACCCAACAATTCAACATTTGGTTTTCCACGGAGAGTTACTCTGATTTAGATTACGAAATATTGTGTCTGAGCAGAACAAGGAAGATATGAAGGAGATGATGTTCAAAGATAAAGTTTTTAATCAAAAACCCACACAAATGAATGATGTGCTTTTGTAATAAGTGAGGGCAGAAGAAAGGGCAATTTGTTGCACAAACAATAATTTCATATTTATGAAAATGCATTTCGATAAAAAACAGACAAGAGGAGCAAAAACTCACCTAAAACCTTTCTTCTCAACGGAAGCGTCGGATCGGAACTTGACAATCATAAAGTTTGAAGCGGATGTGAAGACGACACTTGAATTCAGTCTCCCAGAGAGAGTGGCAATGCCTGTAGAAAGTTAAATGGGGAATTATAATTAAACTCACAGTATGCAGAGTGTGTTTGTACTAATTTTTAACACACACTCTCTTTAGTCTGTGCCAAGCTCGAAGAGAAGATTAAAAAATGGAGGACAGTCAAATATTGTCTTTCAAATTAAAAAAAGTGAACTGAAGAGTTTATAGCTCACACAACAATCGCTAATGAATTATTTAAATAGAAAGCATATTTTGAATGTTCACTTCCAAAATTATGGCTTTTACATACAGCAAACAATTGAATACAAAGCCTTTCATTTTTTGGCACTGAGGGGGGTTTCTCCTCTCAAACCCTCTTTTTTTCAATTCTATCCCATTTTAATCTGACACATCCACACATTTAACATTGGAGATAGTAATGAAGAGTTTTGAAAACACTTACTGACTGCCGCAACCTCTGTTCTTGCCCCACCTAACACTTGGACTGTATCAAATCCTTTTTCCGTTTCGAACTCAGAGAACTGTGTAAGCAATTAAAAGAAAGTTAAATTGTGATCTCATATCATGTAGGATTTATTGTGATCATTGAACTTGAATTTTTTTTCTCCTCTTCGTATTTTTATGTACGTGTGATCGTGAATGTGTATTTCTCTTCCCCACAATTCACACGTACAAGTGAAAAACTCAATCGAATCCAGTCAGTGATCATAATATGATGTACGAATAAAAAAAAGTCTTTTCACACATCATATAAAATAATTGAAGTCAAGACTTTGCCTTACACAAATACTATGTGTACAGCCCAAAGTAGAGTTTTTTTATTATGGTTCAATTACCTGCAGTACAATGGAATGACCTTCGGGTGCTTCCAAAGTCCACTTACAATCCGAGAGGGAAGGATAACGGGATGGAAAACCAGGACTCTCCACAAAAGCTCCAACTGAAGTCTTGTGAAACCGACACAAATCTGGACAGTCCAATTCGTCTGATCCATCCTGACAGTCTTGTTGACCTGAATAACCAAATTTTCATCATGACATGTACTACAAAATTGGTCAATTCTCATACTCGTACTCATACTGAGTGCGAAAACCCAGAGGACATAATTTTCAATATTAAAAATAATTTACTTAACGCCCCTCAGCCTATAATTACATTAAAAAACTGTTCTAGCAGTATCAAATATTTACGAAATCATTTTTTTGAGAACTGATACTTACCATCACATTTGAAAGCAGCATTGATACATTTTCCATTGGAGCAGAGGTAGGAACCTGAAAAATTTATTTTTCACCGCAAGACAAATTTCGTTATATTGAGTGTCAAACATTCAACTTTTTTGTGTCTTTCGCTCTTTCGTCTCATGACAATTCTCCTCATCTTGTAGACCGTACATACAGCTGACATTGCTTGACTTGTACTCTGTGTACGCAAACCATCATCCTCCTCCTCATGACGAATTGGCATGACATTTGGAATGGATGGTGTAACGTGGAGAGCACAACATCAAGGGACACACACACTTGAGGGAATTGTTGTACTGTACTTGTACTGTGTAGCCCCACAACTCAAGTTTTGTCAGTGGCACGTAACAGTTATGGCATAACAAAAAGAGAGGGAGAGAGGGAATTACCACGAGAGATACTTAAGCATTGGATTTTGTGTATCAGCAGAGAGACTTTGGTACAATTTTTGAAATATATATTGTGGATTTAATGGTGAGTAATGTGTAAAGTGGTGTGTGTGTGTAAAAAACAGAAAGGAAAAACCTTGTACCTTGTGGACAAGCTTGTGAGCGGCAAATGAAAGGTAATAATGATTCGCACGTTGTCAATTCCCAAGATTGTAACTGTAGCTGTCTACTACTACTAATAGTATTCCCTGTTGATGACTGAACACAACGACCTGATTTCGTATTGGGCTGTCCTTCCGCCCAGAAACCTACACAATCAACAGACACAATATCCTTACCAAAAAATTCGAGTACAGTCGAATGGATGAATGGTGGAAAAAATAATCAAGAGGGAAAAAACTGTTTTTTTCTACTCTCAGCCAAAAATCCAAAAAATCGTTTCACAAGTTTTTGAGAGTGAGTGAGTATTATATTTGACGAGGGGAATACATAGGGAAAACCAGTATTTTACTAATACGTACTGGCCGACAATAATAATAATACTGGGACAAAGTACAGTCAATAAAACAAAATAATGAAGAACGCCGCTACGGGCGTCATTTTGACTTTCTGACATACACACACATCATCGTCATCCTACATAGCTACGTTTTGTAACCACGTCCAATTCTCCAACGAGCCTATGAGTGAACGTGTGTGTGTGTGTGTCAGAAGTAAATAGAGTCTTTCGTAAAATTTAAAACCAATAAAGGCTGTCACATTTGTCATTCATTAAAAAAATTGTTGGGGATTCTTTTGACTACACAAATAATTTGTTGTTGGAACACTGACCTGCGTACTGGGATAGGAGTGACCCACCAGCCGAGTCAAGTGTGTTAGTTCGGAGGTCATCCTGGAAAACACACAATATGAAATAATATGTATTAATCGGTCTTGTTGTCAATGCATAATTTTTATAATTAAAACGAAGCTTGAACGGTGTCGTTGAAAGAACGGAGCAAGAAAAACCCTGTCTGAAGCCTGCAAAAGAGAGAAACCCTCTGTGCATACGTTACGAACGTATGTCAAACCTCGGCGCTTGTTTTTTCGCATCTCGTAATTTCAGTTGGAAAATTGTTTTGTTACATTTAACTCGTGTTTTTGGTCATCAAGTGGAGAGACAGTATAATAATAGTCATTATTATTAGTTGATTGGCGTGTAACAGTCGAGGTGAGTACTTTTTCATTATCAATTTATGGAGTTATTCTAACGTCATTTTCATGAAACCAAAATCATTTTTAACGGTCGTTTTACTAATTGTATCATTATTATTTGTTCAAAGATGGTTAAATCTAAGGCAAAGAAAGGCAAATGGGATGATGATGAGTCCATGGAGGTGGACAACCAACCACCAGCTAGGCCGGCCAAAGGGGAAGTAGTTTTGTTTCAAAAGTTGAATAAAACTCATTGGGATTATCAGGGTTTACTGGCCCAGTATCAGAAGGCGACCATTTTGAACAATGATTTTTTGTTATCTATAAAGTACTCATAAACTTTTTGCAGTATTCTAAAATGCATATATTATTATCATTGTTTTAGTTGACAGGTAGAGTGTTTATTCCTGGGGAGAGGAAGGAGGAGGTCAAAGCAGACAGGAATGTGACAGCAGAGAACAGATACTTAAATACGTGGTTGTCATTCAAACATGAGAGACAAGAGAAAGACGCTGATATTACTAAAGTAGGTGAAATTGAATATGGTTTCCTCTCTCCTCCTGTCTCTCTCTCTACACGTACATAATATAGTATTATACAAAATACTATATTCTACAAGATTAAATTGATCGCATTGACCAGCTAATATTTCTTATATTATGTTATTATTGTAGTTGAGACCTAAAAGTGTGTTGGATGTGGTACAAGAAACCCCAACACTAGATTCGACAAGACCATATGTCACACTTGTTATGTACTAGACGGGAAAGAGTGTCCTTGTACTGGAGTCCCTCAGTTACTCAATAAATGCCTTCCAATGTGGTCTCCATTTTATGAATTGCACAGTGACTGTATGAGGTGTAAGAAGGTCACTCTGGGAAAATTGAGTGATGTTACTAACTCTTCTCCTCCTCCATGCACTCAACCAGGAGGGTACGCTTACTTCCAGGACTTGTTATCTATCAATATTCCGTCTCTTTTTGGTGACAGTGATGAAAAAACAGGATCCATTATCGTACGAGCAATGAGATTTCCAGTAACTACGAAGAGAATTATGGGAAACTATCTCCTCAAATTTAATAGGGATGAACCCTTAATCACAACACCGAACGGGGTCCAGAATATCCTTCAGAGTGAGGACAGCAACACTAAAAATTCTCTCAGAACCTCGTCTACCACATTCACCGGACTCATTAAAGTAGAGGAACGACTAATTCAGTGGGGACAGGGTGATGATTGGTCTCCTACTGCTACCAGAGAGTTTAATATGTTCAAGGTACGTAATATCTCCTCTAATGCTCTCGATTCCCTCTCTCTCTCTCTCCATTATATAGCATATATACCATTTGTAATTCGTTTATTTCAGTTAGCTGACATTCTGGTTAATCCAAAAATGGACGCTGAGGAGGGTCAGCACGTGAAAACCGAAATAATCAATTTGGGATTTGATATTAAACCGGAACTTGAGTGTGCATCCTTGACGTGTCTGGAGTATCACTTAGCTAATAGAGATGCGAAATTGAATTGGACCAAGACAACTGATAAGGGGATTACACCAGAATTTCTTGAGAAGACTGTCAAAACGATGGTGAATGGAATAGAAAAAGCTGTAAAAAACATCAAGGGAGTTATATATTTGTATGCTGTTGAAGCAAATGATTGTGTTTGGGTACGTTAGTCCATTCCATATATTGTGTAATCTCTCTCACTGTTCCTTATATGTAGTGTCCTCGTGTGTGTCACTGTGTATTCATTTCTATTCTGGTTGCAGGTCAATATTGGGTCAACAAAGGACAACAAACCCCGTAATCATCCACCAAAGTCAGGCACAGCCCTTTCTAACATCAAGAGAAACGATACTAATTTAAACTCCTTCAAGTGTGTCCTGTATTATGTGAAAGAGAATCGAGATTCAGCCCACGATGATGACCTATTCGTTTATGAAAGTGTGCTCCAGGTTCTCTTTCTCTTGGCTTCAATCATAGGTTGGTCATTCAATAATTTTGTTCCTCCCTTCCTTGCCAATAATGATCAATTCAACAACAACAAATGGAATGAAATTGAAAAGGTGAAGAATGACAAGGGTGAGTTTGTGGGGATCAAGAATTTGCCGGACAAACCCATCAGAATGTTGAATGAAAAAATTATTGGGAAAAACTACAACAAGACTCAATTTGATCACATGCTCAACTTAGCAACTGTTCTTCTCAAAGCCAAGATGGAAATTGAGTATGACTGGGATACGACTAAAGATCCTCTCAAGTATTCACTATGTAATTAATTATAATATATTTGTTTGTAGCATTTTCCAACTGGTTCATTTACAAATAATGTAGGTACTTTTGATGCGTAGCAAACATTTAATAAATTCTTTCTAAACTCAGAACGTGTTCAATAATAAGCAAGGACCTTGATGTTTATCATAAAATAAATAGTAAACTTACGAGGGTATTGAAACCCAACCAGTAATTAGGATCTAATGAATACACACAAAAAACATAAATTAATTATCATAGGACATTTTCGGGTATTTACGTGGACGATCCGAGTGTGAGGACACACGTCAAAAATATAAATAGGAGACGCTCATTTCAGATCTTACCTCCATGAGAAAATCTTCGTGCGAGGGCCGTTGTCCAGTTATGACTTGACCATGAGTCTACTTCGACTAACTCACTTCCATACCTGTTCACAAAAAAAAATAAACATCCGTCAATAATCATAAATTATTATTACACACATCCACACACGATTCACACGGATTATTTATCACATTGACCAACTCAACGTTTTTTATTTTTTCTCCATTATCGTGCTTCATTAAATTCTGTTCCATTTTTACACGGCTCATTGTTCTGTCCTGTCCGTCTTATCTCATCTTCTACCCACATCATCAGGGAGTATAAATAAATCGAATCCTCTACGTCTTTATCAATGAGGGCCAGGATCATTTTGTACACTCACATATTAGTTATATTTGCATAAAGTGGGGGGAAAACAGCACATCTATAAATAATGACTACACACACACACAACACATGTGCTATATTCGAGAGGGATCTCAGTTCATGGATTTCAATCACCGAAACACAACAACAACAACAAACAGAACAGATGATGAGCAATTGTAATTGCAATTGCATGGTTCTTCCCCTCTCTTCTCCTCCTAAAAACCATGAAGATTGAGCATAAACCTCAATTCTAAGTTAGCTTAAATCAAAGTTTTCAACCCACGGCATCAAATACCACATAGATATTGAGAGCCTGCTCAACTCCCATTTGCATGTAGTCTCCAAACACACACACACACACTCTTCCCAGAGAGAAGACGTTCTTCTTTTTTACTGTACACTTTGACGATAAAGATAATCTTACACATTATGACTACATAGCTCACACACTCATGAGGACGGGAGACACACATCCACACACGTCCCCTCTCTTTCTCTCTCTCTCTCTCTGTACCTGTACTTTTATCATCTCTCTTTTGTTGTTTTGCACAGCCTGCCTGTATCAACACCCGGCCGTACCGCTTAAAAATAATAGTCACGAACAATACCCTTCCACACACACACACACACACTACACATCATGTCATGCATGCAGTTCAATTTGACACGAATTTGGGTCGCTTTTTGGACATTCCTTTGGAAAATATTAACATATTTATTCTTCTCATTAGTTTCTGATAGGAAGAGACAGGTACACACAAGCACAAATAGAGTATGTGTGTGTGTGAGAGTGAGAGAGAGAGGATCCGGATTGTCACTAATCAAAGATGGCTTTGTGGAAGGGAAATTTTCTTTAGGGAAGAGAGAGAGAGAGACAAGTTTAATGTGTCTTCCGTCATTTTTTTCCCTTTATTACACTTTTTGTGACAGTCTCAGAGACTCAATGGAAAGACATTTATTTTTCCTTTTGTCCAAAACCTTGACATCTCCCAAGTGTCATACAGTAGTTAGATAGATACTGTGTAGAACGGCGTATTCAAAATTTGTGTACAATATTCATCCAAGAAACTCCCTCAAGTTGCAAAATCCTACATTATAATAAATTGAGTTCGCCATTTAGTGTATGGGATTATTTAAACACGACTCGACCACAAACAATCCCCCAATCCTCCATCAACTCAAGTCAAGTCACCCAAAAGTCATGACGTAACGACGGGAGCAGAGAGAAAAGATAAACCACAACAAATTCTCATTCCTCCTACAATTCCGTACCGTACCAAAGAAAACTCTATTTTTGTTTCACTCACAATTTTCAGCATTGTGCTCTGCATAGTGGAGAGAGAGAATTGTTCAAATTAAAATCTGTATTAGATTATGATATATGGTTCAAGTATGACCAACAATAAGTTAATAATATATGGGACTGGTCGTGGTTTCTCTCTCTCTCGATATTATGATGATTGCTTTCACCTTCAATTTTCTTCACACTGCCAGTCTTACATATAGATAGTAAGACGCAGTGTAGACTTGGGTGCCTACACAATGTGTATTAATTTTTTGGAAGAACCAGAAAAAATGAACAGACAATTATACATGTACACTCTCAGTCTCAAGTATTAACAACATTGTATTTTTATTGTATTTTTTAATGGAGTTTGGCACAACCCCCCTCCTTCATTTTTGAAAACAATAAGTACGTCCACTACATAACTTTTGAGTGGACCGTCTCTTTCTCTCTTAGTCTAATATTTCATCATCCACATCCTAACACAATGACAGTACTTGAGAGTTCATTATTCCCTTTCATTAGTGCTACAATACATTTTCCACTCAACCACACACACACTCTCACACAACACAGTGTAGGGTTGAATGAAAAATCTATTCCTACTCAAAGGAAAACAAAGTAGAGTGGAGTGGAGTGGAGGAGAGGATGGCTATGACACAATTCAAGCCAAATTCAATAAACTAGTTGAACAATACAGGACAGGGAGCGAGAAATTGTATTTGAAACTCTCAATTTGCGAAGAGAGAGAGAGAGAGAGAGAAAGAGACAAGACCCCACAAGCCACTAAATATGTTGCGATAGGACTTCTTATCCCCAATTTAAATTACCCCTGCTCTAATTATTATTAGCTCATTCTCCTTTCGATTTTAGCACTACTTGTCTGTCTAACTGTGTGTGCAGAAGGGGATTTTTTCCTACCTCCTCTCTCTCTTGACAAGGGGGAACGCCAAGTGAGAACGCCAAAAGACAGGCGGCTGCTCATTAAAACGGACAACGACAGTAGAAGACAGATGCATTAAAACCCACCCTTCATCTTTCCAATTCTGCAAGTTCCTCAGCCTTTTTTACTTATCCCCAAATACAACTACTACACACATGCAAAAATCTACTTCCAAGAACGCAATTACATCATCACACATTTGTAACAATGTACCCTTGCGTGTGTAGCTCTGTTGTAGAATTGAGGTTTCGGTGAAAAACTTTTTTCCCCGTCAATAATATCATTCTCATCCTTCCTCTCTCTGTCTCTCTCTCCTATTTTCGAGGACGGAATAACACACGTAGAATCCCACATAACACACAAGAAGAGAGAGAGAGGTGGGGAAGGAGAACTAGTGAATATGAAACTGGTTTATTGGTGTATTGGTTTTATTTGACCCATGGCAGGCAGGAAGAACGGGACTTTTTTTTCCTCCCCCTCCTCCTCTACTCTGCCTCTGGGATTACAGCCGAGGAATCCCTTACTCTGAAACATGTTAACACTCCTGACATTACCATTACCATTGCATCATCATCATCAGCCAGTCCAAAGAACAACACACGACGACAGAACCAGTCACCATCATCAATAACCATACCAGTCTCAAAAGACTGTGTTATGCTGTGTGTGTGTATAGTAGTAGTCCACATCCCCTCTTCCCCTCTACTCATCTGTAATAATGTGGACTGTACAGTCTTTTGCAGAGATATGGCAAACTAGCATCAGTCAATTCCGTCGTAAATCTCATTGTAAAATACTGTGGGCTCCTCTCCCCCCGACCATGTATGTACATACATGGTGTGAAGTGAGTAGTCTTTGACTCAAAAAACCTCAACTTAACGAATAGTTAAGTTGAGCATTAGTAGGAGGGGAAGGGGAAAGACTTGGAAGGGGGAATGAGGACCTGGTACTCTAGCCTCACTCAATGGCCATGTTCAACCATGATGATGAAATAGAAAAAATATTTTATTCAAAAAAACCTGATTTGAGATTCCTATGTACAGAAGACTACAGAGAACTGTGTGAGAGAGAGAGAGAGAGAGAGATGGGTGTCCCGTATTTTTCTGACGTGTAAGAAAAGTATAGTTGATAGGCTTCATCACATGCACCTGCCTACCATCATCAACATGATCATCCTCATCCTCTCAAAAGTCAGGGGAGGAAGAGAATCCTCTATTGAATTTCTTCTCCCTCTCTCTCTTAACATCCACAACAACAATTCATACATGTACAGATTAAGTCAGACTTTAAGACCAGAGCCGTCCACATTTTGAAAGGCGATGAGTAACAGTCTTCCTCTCTCTCTCTCGAAGCAGGTTTTGTCAATACTTCCTGCTCCAGCATATCCATCCAAATACTTATTTTTCTCTTTTGCATCTCTCTCCCCTTTACAATGACGATCTTCATTTCATTATGCCTGCCTCGTAAACTCACTACTAATATACGAGACGACGGCCCGAGATCCACCTCCAATCAAAGAAAATGCAGTTGAATTGTATATTTTGTGTAAAAAAGAATTTTTCAACCCAACAGTCAGCACAGAGTACGGTGTGTGTGTGTGTATGCTGCACGCCAACTTTTATGTACTGTCAGGTATTTTGGACACACACATACACAACCTGTGATGCCCTGTAGTATTTGCATTGGATTTATACACAATTTTAAAAAACAACATCTTCATCATGATGATATGCCATATCTTCATCTCCTCCTCCTCCTCTTTCAGTTTGCACTGTGGGAAAAATGGAACCTTCTTTTTTTATATCTTGTTTGACAACTAAATCTTCCCCTTCTACTCCTGCTTCTTATTCTTCTCTCTAAAGAATCCTGAGTCAGGTCTCTCTCTCTTCAAACTCATTACCTATGATAAGATCTAGAAGACGAAATTGTACTTTGCTGTCCAAACTGTTGCTTCTTTGCTGAAAAAAATGAGTATGACTACTTAACCGTCTGGCATTTAAGAGGGGAAGACGGAGTATAGAGACCAGTTGTTACCTGAAAATCGTGTATCATATCACCAGATTAAGTTGAATGGCTTCTACCTCACTTATTCCGTATCCGCTCTTTCCTAACCTCCTCCGCTTTTTGTATAGTTTTACTTCAATTTTAACTTTCCACAAATCTATATTCCTATTCCTAATTTGGCTAATTTCTGCTTCTGATCTATATAATCAATTTAATACATCACAAATTTACTTTTCTATGTCAAGGTGCAAGGATTTAACAACCTATTCTCCCAAAAATATTTGGTCATGACAGTCAAAGAATTTAATAACTAAATAATATACATGAATCCACGGAAAAGGAAGGTAAACTTTTTATTATCTCCTTCCTCTCTCTCTCTATAAACTAAAAAAACCAATACATCACTTCCTCCTTCATCCACGACTCTGTGAATCACACGAAACTGTCATAAATAAACAAATGCACCATTACAATCCTTCACTACTACAGACACACACAATTCACAGTACACAAAGAGCATAATAGAAGAGGAGGAGACACAGCGTCTCCGTCATCACAAAAACCAAGTCATTTGTAAAGTACAGTCTTAAGGTCATTATCATGGTAAATCATTGACTGTAAATATATGAGTCGTACTCCCTTCCTCTTCTTCCTCCTTCTTTTCAAACGTTTTCCACGAAAGCATGCCAAATACCTTATGCAACACACGGCAGTCTAAAGTTGATAATTGTCATTAACATTATTACAGGTACAAGAGACCGAGTGTAGTGTAGTGTGATGTATGATGGATTGATGTTGATGGGAGCGTGTGTGTGGCCAATGGACCGATCATCAAAAAAATCGACACCACTCAAGCCAAACCCTCCAGAAAGAAGAAAGAGAGAGAGGAAAAAACAGGTAGGGGTAAAAGTACTCATAATAGATTCAAACACACACACACGTACAACTGTACAATTATTGTTTTTTAAAATAAATGCCAGTGACGAGGTCTCAACTCATCAACCCCTTGTCATACACACACACTCCACACACAGGCACACGCAGTGTGTAGTCATACATTATCAAATCTTGTACAGTATAATATGATGATGAGCAAACTGACTGACTGTACACCATATTGTAATATTAGTTTCAAAAATAAAACCCATTAACCACAGCCGCCGCCGGCAGACTGACTCTTTTCCCACTAATAAATCTCTTAAATATACTCAGGCCTCTTTCTTCCCTCTCCTCATCTTCATTTCCACAATTGTTTCATTTCATTGTCTCGGACACGCAACTCCTCGTCACCACCTCCACCATTCTCCTCGCTGTGCAGAAATGGTATCCAAAAAAATGTTTGCAAAAAAATATCAGAAATCTCTTTAAGCTTTATAATGGAAGCTTCATAATCAATAATAATGGATGTCGAGCATCATGGAATGAAGCTCCTTGTATTCTTCCTTCCACATTCACAATATTGTGTAAAAAATTGGCAGGCTATAATATCCCCCGATTTTGCATACACAATGTGTATGTACGTGTACACACACACACCTGCGTGTGTAGGGGGACAAAGTTGTGGTCATTCTCAGCTAATCTGGTAGTCAGAGAGAGAGAGAGAGAGAAAGAGATGGCCATTGCAAAGTGGTGGGTAAGGAGAGGATGATCAGGGATGATCGTACGGAATAAGAATTGCGAATCTCGAATGGAAGGAGCAAGATTCAAGAGAATTGCAACAAGAAGTAATATAACAAGATGATGGAGGAGGATGGAGAAGAAGAAGGCCAACGACCGGCTATGGCAAGTTTTGCTCCTCATCACACAGTCTCATCGTTGGCTCTTCTCGCCTTTTGCAAAGGGGGAAGAACGACGATGGGAGAGACCAGCAGCAGATGAACAAGGGTTTGGCCAAATTTCTATATATTCCCATCCTATATATTCACTCCTTTACCCTTCCTCTTATGTAGGTAGTGAGTCCGTCGTCCGCCTTTGGCAACAAACACACACACACTTCTTTCCTTCATCCCAACGTCCCTATCAGAGTCGTAACTTGGTTCGTTTCGTACATAAGGTCCTTTACGTCTCAGTGCTCCTCACACTAACTCCAATGATAAACCTAAATTGCTAAATCCTCCGAGTGGCCAATCAAGACAACATCAAACCAACAAAAGAAGGCAGAGAGAAGTCCCCTAGACTCTCTACCTCGATCTTCTGTACTACCCTAATACTCCAAACGTCATGAGTTAATCCCCTTGCAAAAAATTTCATTTAAATATTCACAATATTTCTTACACAATAATTGTTATTGTCGACAGCACGATAATTATTGCCAGTCTTCGTGGCTTCACCAGATTCCTCTAACAAGATATTTCTTTTGCAGTACAATAGTAGCAAAACGTTTGTAAATTATTTCTCTATTCGTGGAATATTAATCCGTCTAATATATTAATTCCCCTTTCATTCTCTCTAAGACAAAAGCTAACGCGAATTCATTATTTAAAGGGGATCAGCCGTGAAAATGTGGATTTGCAAAAAATTCTTTTTTTTCAACCCTAATCTTCCCAGGCAAGTCATGCAGGGAACAAGAGAATTTGCCCAAAAAATAGTAGTAAAAATACACTTTTATTATCATCCATATCCAAAATTATTATGTGTGTCTTGTACATACTTTAGAACATATGTAATAGGAAGAAGGCGGACTGAGGATGAGACTGACCAATCCTAAAATGTAAATACGTACTCTGCATACACAAGTTAAATTGGCTTTTAATACATTTAATCTGAATTTCCAGGAGTGAAGGTACTTAGTCTGTTGATGAGACGGGCTTTAACTTTAGAGTAAGATGAGGAAGAATTGCGTGTATGTGTGTATTTTTCGTGTAGAGTGGTCATAGTACTGGGTATGAGTTATAAAAAAGTACGATTCACGATGTACGAGTACTCACATTCCCGTACTATGATTATTATTATTATATCATATGAATCTTGTCATTCTCGACTGCATGAACTCTCCTCGTTGGGTGTACATAGTCAACCAACAGTACAATAATATATCGGAACTACACAGCATATAAATCTTAAATAATAATAATAGACACACAGTCACACACACACGTACATGTATAGTGGACTGTGTGTGTGTGTTGTGTTGGACTCACAGATGATACTGGACGGATACAAATGTGCTCATTGTCAAGAGAGTTGAAGACGGACTCTCATGAAAAGATTAACGTGTACGTCAGGGTAAGTTGGGCTAGGCAATTTCAGGTGGTTGACATGACAGAGTACTCTTTTTTTATTGTCTCCTCTTCTCCTCCTCCTCATTCTCATCCCTCACAACTATTTTTGGGACGGTTTTTTAATGCCTCTTCCTCATCCTCATCATTGTGACTGTGCGTGTGTGTAAGTATGTCTGGCCTACCCTCTTCCCTCTGGAATGTTCGGCCGACACTCTTCCTTTGGCCCCTCATAATGCGATTCCATGAAAAATGTGTAGTCGATAATTTTAATACAACATTTACACCTTTTATGTTGTGCTGTATGTGCATGTATGTGTGTTGTGGAGAGTCAGACCAAGTCATGTAGATTTTCCTCATATTGTTGTGTTCATCTGTTCATGATATGTAAGGGGGGAGGAGGGAGGGACTACGCCAAAAAACCCGTCAGGAGAAACAGTAGGAATCTAAATTTTGACACGACTACTACTTTGTTTACACTCATTTTTCGTCTCCTCCCTCCACACAAAATTGACCAAATAATATTCAAAACATGTGCTAAATGTGGTGTACGTGTAATCAAAACTTCTAGGGAAAATATAATGTTGCGGAGGGAAAAAAAAGTATTAATAATACACATCGAAGAAGAGATATACATGGACTTTAAAGTAAATACATGAGCACACATACAATATGGGCTCATTTGAGAGGGAGAGAGAATAGGGCAAAAATCTGAACGTACAAGACTTTTTTAGTCAAAAAATTATACATTTCGTATCTGTACTCGTGGAATGGAATGCACGAGGAAAGCGGAACTAGAGAGGAGGGAGGAGGGGGAGATAGTCTTACTTTTTTTTCTCTTCACCAATAAAATGGATAGGAAAAGGCCAAGCCCAAATTGAAAAAGATTAAACGTTCAATTCAATAGGGTAAAAAGATGCCGAGGTTGAGGCTCAGAGCAGAGTTTGCTAAACTCAAAAACCTTTGCTTCGGCTCAACAGGTAGTCCACTATGCGTGTAAAATCGTTAGATAAGTACTGCATTCTTATACACAGTGTACAGTGTGTGAAAAGCCCCTTGTACATACATAGTAGTGGTGGAGACTGTGACTGACTGAAGGAAGAGCTTAAGCATATTGAGCCAGGAGCATTAAGAGGAGCAAAAGAAGGCGATGTTAATGTAAATGAATTGAATCAGAGTGTTGGGGATACACAGTATAAGGTATATAGTACACACAAATGTACTTGTGTGCTTGCTTGCTGTGTACTCTGTATGGTGTATGAATTATGTACAATGTGATTGTTGAAATTTTTTTCTTGTGGCCTCGTGAAATACTTTTCGCTCCTCTCTCTCTCTTTCTGTCTGACTAGCGCTAATCTATATAATATCTCTTTTGCTCTGAGCATTTGCGTATACCTTTGATTATTTTTGCGGACTAGCCAGACTATACTATATTTAATGCTTATTATTATTCTTACTGTACTGTACACTTGTGGCTGGATACTCTTTCCCTTTCCTTCGTATTGGGGTAGAAAAAGTGTACGAATTTGTATATGTACAATTTTTGTACAAAATACAAACAAAACTTGATAATTCATCCCTATACTCCACCACCGCCACTTTAAATGAGAGTCAAACTGTGTCTCGAAATAATAGTACAGTAATATTCCCTTTCCATGATTAATAAAGAGGTTCGTTGAAATTGAATGGGAATTCGAGAGAGAGAGAAAGATTCTAATGATTCCTCACAATGAAATGAATTGGACTGTGTTTACCTGTAATTTATTCGTCCACTTGAGAGGAGGACAAATAGATCACGAGTATGTTAAACTTTTATTTAACAAGGTCTTTGATTTTTCCTATCTTTGTATACTATATAGTATACACATACAATATTGTATGAGAAGAACGACAATACCTCAATAGAGAGATATTCCGCGCTCCGGTTCTCAATTAAGAATTGAAAAAACCAAAAACCGTGATGGTGATTGCACACACATCACACACACACACATCTCACATTATTGAAGTGTGTGTAACATACACCTTTGAAACCCCTTTGTCCAAGATCCACATGTTACAAAAAAAATATATTGGTAATCAAAGCCGAGAGAAATAACGAATTGACACACGAAGAATGAGGAACAAACCGACTGTGAATTGGTGGTTGGTGGTGGTCGTGGTGTTTGTGTGTGTGTGTGACCAATACTCAAATAAAATGAAAAATATATAAATCAATGAGAGAGACCTGGTCCCGATTCCCTGTCAGAACCAGAGTCCGCTCCCCTCATCATCATTATTACGAAGATGATCATCATCATTGAGAAGAGAGAGGGTCGTTAAAAAGGATCAGAAAACTGAAACAAATCTGACACGATGTGGTAACTAGTAACCTCCATTTATACTACACCCAGCCCAAACCATCATCTTCTTAATGTTTCTATTGTGTTCTCCCAGTTTGTGTGTGCCCTGTTACTAGGCACACACACCACATCATCCTCTCAATATTGTAATGCATAATGCTAGGCTAATACGACCGTTCAGAGGGAGAGAACAAAAAAACAATTAAGCAAGATTTTTGGTGGGTCAGTGGTCAACCCAGGATCCTGTCTTCGGTTCACACACACACACACATCCACTTGGTGTCCATAGATTTAGCAGAGTTGTTGTTAAACGTACATATTTTCTGGTAAGTCAGGAGGAGTCACAGTCAACAAGTGTTTTTTTTTCTGTGACATGACGCATGGGACTGTAGCATTGTATTGTATGGATTGAAAGTTGAAACAAAAAAATTTATTGTTTCTCTCTCTTTTCAATGTCAGGTTAAGCACATTCCACTGTCATAGTTTCCCATATATCCATAATCTACGTCATCCCAGGATGAAGAAGCGACTCATTGGAATCCACATTCCTTCATATCGTGTATACAAGGTGTGTGTGTACCTGCGTCCTGAGTTATGGGATAAGAGGAAGTTGGAAAACAAAAAGAGAGTGTCAATAACAGAATCCGAGGAAGGAACGTTAGTTGATAGAAACAGAAAACTGAGGAGGGACAGAGGAAAAGAGACGGGGAATGGTGAAGGGGGGGGGAGATTTACAGGTACCGTTCCGTATAATTTAAGCACACCTAAAAGTAGTTTATCTATTATTACTCCCATTGAAATTTCCAGGTAAAACTTTTGTACGGGGGTTTGTGTGTACGAGAGAACAATCTGGAAGTATTTCTGGATGGTACATTACATACATACACAGAATGGTATGGTCAGTGGTAGGGAAAGATGAAAATACTTTTACCTACTTAAAGTTCTTGGTGGGCCATACACACGCCGTCACACACACGTACACGTACAATTCATAGTGTGTTAACATGTCTGGTCCCCTCCACAGTGTCCATAATGTAAAAATATGAGGGTATTTGAAAAAAGAAGTTGTACTGTGAGAATATATGGCTACAAAACTACAATTGTTGTAGTTTCTGTCTGCCTGGACAATCTTACAAGGAGTAACGGTTTTTCAAAAGGAAAAATTCTACGTAGGACTTTATCCTTTAAAAAATGTCAGCATCTTTTTTTAAGGTCTCTCTACTTTTCCCTCTCAAAAACATATTTAGCCGCAATAGCAATCAACAGAGGTTCTTAACTTTTGGTGATAATATATTCTTGAGTCTCGACACTTACCTACTACACTACTACTCAGTACAAAATAAGAGGAAAAGAGGTTTTGTGTGTGTAAAATCCTTGCACTTGACAAAGCTCCATGGCGGAAGAAGCTTAAGTCTTAAAGTAGTAGCGAAGAGATTGAAAAGAATTGTTAAATAGGTGAAGTAGTTTGATCCTAATAAAGTACTTGGAGGAGAGCCTAACCTATTATTCCTCCCTCTCTGTCCCTAATACTTACCCATGAAAATCGTAATGACAGTAATATCTAATCTGTCATCCGGGTAAGAGAGAAAGAAATGTATTTCCAGGTCATTTGTGTATCATCATACACTCCACTTGTACATTTCCATACAATATCCTGAGAGTGTGTGTGTTAAATATATTTATTTCCCTAAAATCCTTTCTCCCTACACACACACGCTATAAATATGTGCCCAGTGGTTGTACATGGAATGATATTGTAGCCAGTGGCGGGTGATGAGGTAAAAGTTAAAACAGCTACTTCTTTCCAAAAATCTAGCCCCATAGTTCACTCCTAATCATAAAATAGGAGAAACTGTTTCACACACCAACAAATTATCCGTTTGTAAAACTACCACCACCGTGTATATTCTACATACACAGTATATACTAATACACGGTGTGTGTATTTTTGCTGTAGGTGAAGGAGACACCATTTATAAAATAAACAAGAGTACAGGTTGGGAGAGTGAAGTGTGGGGAATGAAGGTGACTGGGTAGAAACAACACAGTCAGGGTTAGGGCCATCCCTCAGTCAGTGGTAGGGAGTTAATTGTAGTGTGTAAAGTAAAAATGTACAATATATCAGGAGGACAAGCAGAAGCGGAGCCGAGCCAAAGACGGAATAATGTTTCTAACGGAACTTGGGAATGACGACAATGCATTTATTATTATTATTTTCTTCCTATTGGTGATTCCTATTGGTCATCCCTCACTACTACTTACTCCATCCCTATTTTTTGATATTTGACAGCACATATACACACACTCTGTACTCCTTACGCCTATATTATTAACCTATAATTTTACATATATTCATATGGGCCTGCTCCTGTGGAGGAAGCACACACAGAAAATGAGACACAGCTGACAACATCTCTCTCTCTCTCTTTGGATTGTATTGTGATTTGTGATGGAGAAGACGGAGACAGACAGGGAAGGAGTTGAACATTCCTTTTATATTTGGTCACACAGTTCTCCAACACACACACACACAAGTGCACAAAAATGTGCTAACTGTCTTTAGCAAGTACATGATGATGGTGTGTGTGTGTACACTTCTATGTTGTATTTGTACAACAGATCAGAGGCTCATTATTATTCAGGAGGTCGAGGGAAATTCTATTAAACATTAATTATCAAGATGGAGAGAGAGAGAGAGAGTGGAAGAGATGAGGAGAGGAAAACGAACCAGGGAAGGATCAACCTCAAATAACAAATACACACACGGAGAGAGAGATAGGATGGTTTACGATATTCAAATTTAGCATCCACAACTCGGTGTACATACTAAATACAATAATAATAAAAAAGGAGTGAGGACAGCTGAAAGAATGAACAATAATGGGTCAAAGATCTTGAGTGTGTTGTGTTCTACTAATATTAGTCAAGTTGTTGACGGTTTAAAATAGAGATAGTCAACCTGGGCCACGGTTGACTACGCTTCCAACCCAGTCTCAAATGTAATTATAATATTGTGGGACTAATTTAAACCAACTGTTGAGGAACCAGAGGAGAAGAGGAGGAGGTGAGGGTACCTCAGCGTCGTTTATAGATTGCCAACTTTCAATAAATAATCATCAGCTCTAGAAATCTACTTTAGAATTTAACTCACACACTACAGTACTAGGCATATGTAACAGATTTTAGCATACACATTCACAAGTTTATCTGTGTGCACATATGTACATTTTGCGAACAGAGAACTTCTGCAAGTATTTAAGTAGCGGTTTCAAACTTTTCCAAGGAAGACATCAAAAGAGAATTGAGATCTGACCAAAAACTTTCTTTCTCGTTTCGCCGGATATAAACCAATATCCTTTGATTTGAGTGTTGGATCTTCTCAAGAACTTTCAAAACAATTAGCCTCTCTCTCTCCCTCTCTAGAATACCACGATGAGTTCAATTAACTAAAATTGTGCGGTAAAGAATTTTCGTCGTGGATTTGCATTTTACTGTGTACGCTTTGAAAGTCAGGCCAAGCCATGTGTATTGAAGTTTATTCTAATTTGCTGCTTGTATCCACACAGGATAATTATTGTGAGTGCGTGTGTGTATGGAGGAGAGAGTGAGAGAGAGGAAGATTGGAGAATGCTGGGGAATTGGTAAAGTAGGGATGTCGCAATGTATTATTTTAAATATAGACGAATAAATTTTAGTGAATTCTGATATCTGTAATGGAATCTCCACATTTCCACCCTCCTCTCTCCCTCTCTCTTTCTCCTCCTGTCTGGTTGCTCTAATTTAAATATAGAAATCCAAAATCGTAATGACTTTTTGGTGGTTGTGGGGTGGTGGATTTGGTGGCGGCATTGCCTGATGATGATTCGATGTTATCGAACCATGTAAGGTGTTCCTATCGCCTACAACATCATTCTTCTTCATTAATTTCTCTTGAACAAGAAACGAGAACAATGAAAGGCTTCAAGCGCTCTCCCCCAATAATATAAAAAATACACTCGAGTGTGTGTGAGAGAGAGAGAGAGATGAAGATGAGGTGAACGATTAAAGGACTAAACCTGGTCCTGCCTGCACACTTAAAAACAATGCCAAAACTTGAGCCAACAACCAATTCACACACACACACACACTTACACGAGAAACACAGGAGAAAAATGATTTTGAACGACCACAACAACAACAACCTGGGATTCTTAATACCAGACTTCTTTTCCCCTTCGTCATAATATACATAGTGTGTGTGTCTGTGTATGTAGACATCCATATTAAGGAAATTTTGTGTGTAAAAGACCTAATCATCCATGACACATGGCTCCACAATTTTGTGAACAAGTAACAAAAGTACGACACACTCCATAATAAATACACAAAGATTGTAGATCCACACACACACAATAATGACTGACTCTCGAGATCAATGATAGTTCGTCAGGGGAAGAAGAACAAGAACGAAACATCATGAATTAGTGTGGGTGGACTCACAATGTGTGTATTGTACATTGTCAGATTTACAATGTGTTTGTCTCCTTCCTTTCTTCAACCTGTGTGTCTGTTTGTGTGTGTGTGGAAGAGAGTAAAACTACAAAATATCATTTTGACTCTCCTCCTTTGACTCACTTCAAATGACTTGTGTGACTGTGCGACCAAGACAGTCACACACACATTCGAGTGATCGATGAAGATAACATGTATTTAGGAGAGTAACAATTTTGAGTCGGATATAATAGAGAGAGAAATGAATCCATGCCCACATCCATAATATTAATAATAATGTTACATTCCACATTTTCCATGTTATCCCTCCTTTCACTCCCTCCCTTCATAACTTTTGACTCCAAATCCCTGTGGAGACTTGTCCCTCCTAAACCTCCTAAACTGTACCTCCTCTACAGTAAAAAATTTTAAGCTTTAGCTTTCTCAACTTAAATTATTGTCAAAAAAATGTTCACCTCTCCCTCTCTCTCTGGTAATCAAGTGAAAGGGATGTGAGTATGACTGAGTGTGTGCCATCATACTAAATATGATGATGGTAATAATGTGAGGGAGATGTGTGATTGTGAGTCAAGTCAAAAAAAAATCACATATTTTATTTACATAGAGATAGCGAGAGAGAGGGAGAAAAAAAGAACTTCATCATCCAATGCAACACACATGCACACATGGAATGAACTCAGTCTCTCTTTAAACTATTGTTAACATTATACAGTCATACTTTACAGGTGATCTTAACAGAGAAAGAGAGAGACACACACACGAGTCATCCCTCACTGGGTCAGGATATAATGAGCACGTTTTAACGTGTGTAACTAGGATGAGGTTCCGTAATTTTCTTTTTCAAAAAAAAAAACAAGTGCTTATCCACAATGGCTAATACAAACACACACACGCACACACAATACAGCACACTCTCTACTCTACTCTCAGTGCTGTGCTATGTGTGTCTATATGTGTGAGAGTGCAAAGTGTGCTGGGATTTTAAATGAAAATATTTGCAATTTTTTTAAACGAGACAAATATGCTCCTCTCATCCTTTTTCCTTCTCTTTTGTCTTTCCAATTTTTTTTGATGTACTCAAAGACACGAGAATCAAGAATGGCATGTTTTGACGACAAGTTGACATCTCTCTCACGTACTTTTGTACATGGATTACATTTTTTGTGTCCCAACATTCCGTGATGTGGTGAACATGTACGTAGGAAATAAAGTCTTCCCTTATTTTTAGAAAGTTTCCAAGAATCCTTGTCGTCATTTTCCAGGAGGAGAACTAAAGAGGAGGAGGAGGGGAAGTTAAAAGAAAAACAACTCGCGTCCTCAGATAATTGTAGGGAAAATATTCATAAGCGAAGAGATTTGAAAAGATGAGGGAGAGGGGGAAAAGAATGTTGTCATGTATTGAGTAAATTGAGTACTGTAGTCAAATGTAATTTTAATTTGCAAATTTAACAGAGTGGAGTGTGAATCCTCTCGCCGTCGCCGTCATCTCTCTTTGATGACTCCCTCACGGAGGAACAACAACAACAACCAGAAGAAGATTTTCTTTTTGTGTAGGATATTATATGAGCCAGAGGCCATAGTATCTTCCTTGTATGGTGATTTGTTTTAAGAAAAACTCTCAACTGAGACCATCATCACATAATTTATTACATAAAAAAGACAAAAATGTAATTTTATGTAACAATTCTTAAATGATGGATAATCAGTCCTCATCTCTCTCTGTCTGTCTGTCAAATTTCTTTTTTGAATCCCATCCAAATTATACCAGATATAATGTATTGATGAGAGTACACCATGACAAACTAAAGTGGTCAATCAAAATTGTGGTACATTTTACAATGTCCATATTTTCTCTCTCACCAAAAGAATTTTTTTCAGTGTCGGGATTTTGACAAAGGAAACATCAATTTGGTGGAAATTAGGGTTATTATTATCAACTGTCTTCTGTTTCCACACACACACACACACCATCGCGAGTTCTGGTTTGCAAAAACATTGTGGAGAAATCTTCTTCTTCTTTTAGTTAGTGAAGGAAAAAAGTATACACTTGAGAAATTAGTGACTGCACCGAATTTCAAAATATACTGCCGACATAACAATGACAATAATAATTTAGTAAAGAACACACTCTCGAATGTGACTGAAATTAAAAAAATGTTGCGCAAAAATGTGGACTTTCTCTCTCAAAAAATCCTCCTTTTTTCCTTGTTTGACAGTCTAATGCAATGAATTGACAAACTCTGACAAAAAAAAATAATTTTAATGAATTTTTTAATTATCACAGAATTGATCGTAAAAATTTTCACTTGATTGTATCATGTTTGTGCCCCAACAACAACAACAACAATACAAAGTGTGAAGATACTAATATTGCAATCTGAACTCCATTTAAAAAAGGATTTCTCACGATCCCAATCCCCAATTACGACCACAAAACCTTGGCTTCATCTCACACTAAGAGAGAGAGAGACAGAGAGATTGGAAACTTGTCCATACATATTATTTGCAGACATTAGATTAAAATGGTTTTGATTTCCCATTTTCCCTAAACTTCAAGGGGATTCTTTTCCTCCCTATGTATTAAGGACAATCAATATGATACCTCGTGTGTGTGAAGATTCATCTATTTAATTACTCTCAATTTCATCAACTTTTTCTCCCTCTTTCTACAACACGTATCAAATAATTATGTTGTGAACTAATAAAAATCAAAATTGCATTTACATTTTGATACTAAAATTCCTTTCTCCCTCTGTCTCTGTCTCAGTATCAACTTTTGCTAATTGATTGATTCCATACCACTCACTCTCAAGCATACACACTTTTATTTCACAAGACGATAAAGGATCACCCATCAAATAAAAATTTTGAGACGTGATTGGAATGAGTTTTAAACGAGGCTCTAAGAGAAGAGAAGAGAGAGGGAGACCCACAAATTAAAAATTCCATGGAGGAAAAGTGAAAAGAAGTGATAAAAATATGAATTTTATGATAATCCCCCGTATCTTCCTCTCTCTCTTTCTGTCTCTGACCCCCCCCCCCAAACACAATAGAGATAGAACAAGGTAATAATTGTCATTGTCATTCGTCCATTGCAATTTTTTGAGGGAGTGTGTGTGTGTAGTAAGTATGAGTATCACAAAGTGTGTGTGCATGTGTGTAGTAAAACCAGAGATTGGTGAATTATACAAAACGGCATGCACAATTAAAACCCAAACAACCACTACTACTTCCTCACACACACACACACTGATGAGTGAATCCATTGATATGATATGAATAATAAAAATCCAATAAAAAAATGTATATTATCAAAGTGAATACTCCACGTGACCTGTTTTTAATTCTTGTTCATTCATTCATACGAAAAATCGAAATATGATAATGAGATTTGCGTTGCAGCAAAACCCCACTACGACTACTACTACTTATATATTGTAGTGAGTGAGTGAGGAGTAGTAATACCAGAAGATGTTGTGTGTGAAGATGAGCCTCCCCTTTTGCCTCAACAAATTCAATTTTTTCCACACAATTATTGGAATCGGCAAAAGTTGATTAGGCTTACACACATCCAGTCGAACTCATTGACAAATTAATGAGTAGACAAAGTGGAGAGGCAGTTTGAGACAGATGTTCCAACCTCACCTGACCCTCTCCTCCTCTCTTGCTTTCAGTCATACAGTCTAGTCGGCTCAAGAACAAAAAGGATGAGAAGAACAAGAACAAGAGTATACCCCCTTCACAAATATCCACATTAACTCAATAATTATAGGAGAGGGGGACTGTAACTCTACAAAATAGTATTCTGTAACTTGATACAGGACACCAAAGATCTGCAGGGTGTGTGTCTGTGTGTTTAGGGTGAGAGAGTCACCCCAAACAACTGATATCCCCTCTTGGTTAAATATATTTATTACAATTTTTGACACAGACAAAAAGTGTGCTGCGTGTGTGTCTGTGTGTGTGTGGATTATACAAGTTGTTTCTACATATAAGTAAATAGTCACCTCCTTCCCAAATCAGTATGATACGAGCACGGCTTGATATTTGTGAAAGTTTTGCATCTTTACCTGCATCTTTAATTACGACTTTAATTCCTGGTTGTCCTGCAGCTTATATTGTGTGTGTGTCAAATCCCTTCCTCATAAATTACCACCGCGTTCTGTGATTAACGTACACAGTGGCTTCTAGATCATGAATAAAATTGTATGCACACACACACGTCCGTCCTTTGTTTGTGTGTGTGCATAATTTAATGCAATGCAAAAAAAGAGCAGATGCAGTTGAATAAAATCAATAAGCCGCTGTTCTCTTTCCTTTTCATTGTTATTATTGTTGTTGGGAAACGAACGCAAGTGGAGATGATACTTTCTTTCTTTTTATAAAAATGTCATTCATGATATATTTACGTACGTAAGATGATGAAGAAGCATGGGTAAACAATTGACATAATTTTTTTCTTCTAGTGTGGAATTATTCCAATTTAAAAAAAGAGAGAAATTTATAGTGGTAAAATCTTTTTCCTTCAAGATCCAAAGACTCCCAATCAAAGCACGGACAACTTTTTTTTGTATGTAGATATTTTATGATGCGGGGGATGAAGAAATGTCTCAATTTAATAGTATCAAAATGTAGAAAGAGAAAGATGAGACGTCAGACAGAACAGAACAATTTGTTTTTGTTGGTCAATTTCTTACATTAGTACAAAGATACCGGGTGAAAGGAGAAGCAAGAAATAATGAGAATTGCAAGTGTTATGCATTTAATTATTTTATCACGTTACCTTTGACATAGTTGAGCAGCTCTCTCCCATGAATGTCTTATACTAAAATACTTGTAACAGTGAAGTCCATGCAACTCCCAACCTGTTTTTCCAAACACACAAAACAAAAAATAATTTAAAGATTAATCCATACCCCACAATTAATTAGATTTTCATTCCAAGGGGACAACTAATTTTGAAATTAAATTAAAAAATTGTATATCCAAACATTCTCTGCAAATAATTTTATATTTTACACCAAAATCTTATTTCCATATCCTTTCTTTTATTCTCTCTCGTCCAACATTAAAAAAAATTAATTTCCATTCACCCCTTTGTATCTAAGGTTTTGCCTCTTTATTTATTTTCTTGATGCTTCAACTTGATATTCTCTCCTATTCTATTCGAGGCGTCATTCCTGCTCTTTATGCGGCCAATTATTGATCCTCTTACTACTTGTTGTTCCTGTACATCATCATCATGAATCCTCATGATGAATGATCAATAGTTAAAGGGTACTCGGTCTACTCTTATTGACTATTGAGCTCGTTCTTTCATGTCCCTCTCTTGAAGAGAGTGTGTGTGTGTGGATTGAGAAGGATATTAGACAGTGCTTGAGATCTTCGATGATCGCACGAGACAAGATGAGATGTGAATTTGATGATGTGTGTGTGTACAACAGAGAGAGACCAACAGACGAGGAGAGAGAGTGTGTGTGTGTGTTTGTAAAAATGTCAGAGAGCCGACGCATCATGGACTAGATTTGCATAGTCAACTTGTACATCACGTAAAAAAACATTATCAAGAATTAAGACTAAGGAGGCTTTACTTTGGCTTTTGTTCAGACACACACACACACAGTATTATTCTCTCTCTTCTTGTTTTTTTTCATCATTTCTCTCTCAAGTCAATTCATCCCCTCCACAAATTCACAGTTTGATCAAGCAACATCGGTTTGGCTCATTAATAATTGGTACACACACACTCATTCACTCACTAAAAATCTACTAGTTGAATCTCCTATGGGCACATAACACACACACATCTTGTGCTCATACGTGTGTACATGAGATGCAATTCCCCTCATACATAAATATTGTACTAGATTATTACTCCATTACACATCCTACCGTATCTCTTTCTTCTTGGTGCATTTAATCTCTCTACTACTCCCTCCCTCAATCCTACTTCTAGGAAAAAAAATTTCGCATTTTAATCTAACTAAAATACTTTACTCAAATTCCAAAATCTGTTTGTTGTGTCCCAAATCCCTGTCCATGAATAATTAATCATAATTTAAAAATTTCCACTGGAAAAAATACTGAAAAAATGGCAAGTTTCCTTTCCCTCTTATTTCTGTCCTTCTCAATCTTAAGGAAATAAACTACATAGTAAAGATCCTAATTGTTTACTGGTGTGTGTGTGTATAATGGAGTGTCAAAAAAAGTTCAGTTGTATTGATCTCGAGTCAAGAATGTCTTGACCCACTCTTCCTATCTTCAGTTCCGTAAATTGGATAAGGAAGGGAGGAGAGGCTACAGGGAAGTCACCACAAGAATGAAGAGGGACAGGTCAGTGCAGTGTAAAGTGAATTAGTTTTTTTTGTTTGTTTTTTCTTTTTGCAAAATTATAATTAAGGAGGGAGGGAGGGGAGGGGGGAGAGAACCGTTTAATCAGTTACTGTGAAATCAATGCCCATATACGACGACACTGATTTTTCTTGAGGCTTTTTCTTCAACCCCCATAGGTCGTAGACTCTCTTTAGATCAACCTTAATTTCATTACATTGTTGACCATCCCAACAATGTCATTTAAGCTCAGACTTTAAGAAAATAAGTTGAGGAATGTGCACTAGCATATGTGTGTACTCGTGGGATTTATACCTACATTGTAGATGTGTGTGTTGGGCCATTACCGAAATTGTTTGTTGGTGTGACTGATAAAGATCAACCCAGACACACCAACAGTTCAACTTTATGAAGGAACAATTCAAGTGATAATTATAATCGATTAAAAAAAAACTTTTCAACAACAATGACAGTCGTCGTTTTTTCATATCTCTCTCTCTCTTCATATCATAATCATAATCAACTCAACACGCACTCCTTCAAAAAGTCAGCTTTGACAATTCATCAACATTTAAACTTTTTGGGAGGCACATGACACTAAAGATAGTTAAAAATTATTTAACAAGAATAGTTTAGGAGTGAATTAATAAATGATAGGCGTGGTTGAGAGTTGACTCGATCGTTTTGAACATGACTAAGTGTAAGAGTGTGGGGTACACCTATTGTTAGTCATGATTTGATCACCGTCGTCTTATTTACTTAACTATTCTCCACTAAATTGATTGACATGGTCTGGTTACGCAAGAGCAGAGACTCAAGAGACTGTATTTAAGTATGCGTACAAACACACGCTATTTCCGTGGGACACAGATCAGATTTGTAAAATTGTCATGTCTGCTATAAAACAGTATTTAGAATACAAGCCTTACTAATACTAAATACTCATGTAGTTCATCAACAGAACAACGAAAAGTAAAAACTTTCCAAGTCTCTTTTCTCGTCTCATCGAAGGTAAAATCAAAAGTGGTCCCATTTTACTCTTCCATGGAGCTTTCTAACTTCTAACTGAATAAGATATAATTTTAGAATAATTTATTATTAAAAATGTAAAAGACTCTTACCAAGAGGACACTGGAAAAGTGAAGAATCTGTATGTTGAGTATTGACTAATGTGAAGAAGGTTAGTGCTGAAGCAAGGACAATTAAATTCTGGGTCGTCGAGAATCTCCTCCCATGAGAAGATTTAGATGGTGGCCACATTTTCTGAAAATACAAATAAATAAAAAGGTTTCTTTACACTCATTGTATATTTACGACACACATTTCACATTCTTTGTATAAAAACACATACAAAATAAATTTGACTGCATTTAAATTTTGAAGATTGCAAGCTGAGACACGGAGACACAGATTTCTTTTCTGTCATCGTCTTCGTTATTATATCATCCTATGAGATCCCTTACAGACACACACACACAATATTATTATCTGTCGTGATGATACGAAGGGTTGAAGGCATTAAAAATGAAGTACCCACTGTGGTGATGATAAAGAAGGAAAATAAATAATGTAGAGAAGGAGAAGGACAGGAGAGAGAGGGATGGAACAGTAGCACACACACAGTGTGTACTTATGTTATAATTTACACACTCAAAGTGTATTATTATGTACCAGTAAATACCATCGTCGTCATACATTCTCCATGTGATTTTTCGCACAGTCCTCCTCCTCCTCACACTCATTAAAATGAATCTTGAAATTTGTTAATCATGCTTTAATTTACATGGAGGAGAAAATGAGGGGGACTGGGACGAGGATGAGTGAGAAATACACACTTATTAAATTATACTCTCATATTTTTTCTCTTCAAAAAAAAATCTTTTTAATTTAAATACATGTCATGCAAGAATAATTATTATTGTAAAACTCGAACTCCACACACACACAATTTATAACCCAGACCTTCAAAAATAAATTCATATGGGATAGGAAAAAATAGATCGTACAATCCTACATGTTTGACTTGTTCCATTTTAAAAAAAATATTCCCTGTCATTCAAAATTAAGAATGGAGAGTACTAAAAATGAGAGAATTGTAAAAAGTCTCAATCTTCTCCCATCAAAATTGTCACCACACTGTCAGTGTGTGTGTGTCTGTTTTTTTACAACGATGAACCATGTTAACCTCTCTCTGTTCTTACATAATTGAATGGATTGGTCGAACAACAACGACGGCTAGTTTATTTATTATTTGTCATTACACAATGACTTGACACACAGGAAAGGAACAAGAAATTGGCAGAAATTCAATGTCAACAATGAGATCCTCCATCTCTCTTTTCTTCCTAGCATTTTAAATACTATTTTTCTTATACAAGAAAGGTTCAAACTATTGTTGATTACCCATTAGAGTGTCATTACGTGTCTCTCTCCCTCTCTCTGTGTGTGTGTAGTAAGAAGAGAATACCTGGTTCTCTTGTTTCTTTTAAAGTAAAATTATACAAGGGTTTTTATTCTTTAAAATATTCAGGCCAAGTCAGAATATTGACCCTTATTTTTTATTTTATACCTCATCACCACATCATCCACTCTACCTCTCCTCTTTGGACTGTGTGTGTGTTTGGTTATAGTGAACTTGTATGCGGAATAATGTATATATATATATAGCGGAGATGATCCAATCCCAAGTCCAAACCCCAAAGTCGACTGTCTAGTTGAAGCCAAAGAATACCGTCATCTTTCTACTACTACTCTTATATCATACACACTGCAACTTCTTCACACACACAAAACTTGAGTCAAGTAAGACCAGTTTTTTTCATTTTTTTCTCTCTCTCCTCTCTTCCCTCCCCTCCCTCTTATTTATGAAATACATACATGCGGATGAAACACACAGGGGTAAAAAAGTTAAGCTGAAAATTATAAACCTTTGCTAGCTAAATACCAGAGAGTCAATGCTAAACTCCATCTTGGAATCCTCTCTCTCTCCCCCTTGACCATCATCCTCTTCTCCTCATCCTCATCTCCTCCTCAGATGGAGGAATTCCTCTCAGGTTATTCTATCAGTGTTATAGCAGGTGGTGAAGCCGTTTCCCTTCCCTCCCTCCTCCTCCCTCTCTCTCTCATATTTTAATTGAATTACTACAATTCTACTCATTTGTATACTTTTCCATAATGAAAGTGTTTTTTCTTGGAGAGTTTAACATCGAATCCTGTCATTCCTTTTATTCCCCTCCTCCTCACTTACGTACTTTTTTACTTTGGCATGGAGAACATTCCTCAACTAATATTTTTGTTTGAATATTTTCCCTCAACGAAAATTATAGGAAAAAAATCAAACACACACACACGCTCACACTTACAAAGTAAATTGTGTGTATTAACTTACACACACAGGCATGAGATTTTTTAACAACATCCTAGTTAACACACTGTGAAGATAAATTATGGTCTGAAGGTTGTAACTTGTCCACAATTCAGACTTTGAAGTTACACTTGAGTAATTAAATGAACAGAAAAATGATAATTGTACAAAGTCAAATAAAATATTTCATCAAATCATGTAATAAATAATTGAGTAGAGGGAAGATTTCATGATGAATGATATCCAAATAGTAATTAATTAAATTTTATTCTTTATACGGTGTCGGAGGTTTATCGTTTGTCATTATTTGACGCCTCTTTTGAATAAAAATAAGAAAAGAAAAATGCATTCTGTTCTTGTTCGACTGACGACTAGAAATGTGCATGTGGGATTGACACGTCCCCTCTCTCTCTTTGTTGAAAGAGGTGTATAGAATATGTTTTTGTGTGAATTCTAAATGAAGTCACAAGTGTTGACTTACTTTGAGGGATTTTTACAATGAGAATTAGTTTAGGATTATGTGAACGGCGAGAACAGGACATTTGTATTACTTACTTAATTCTCTTTCTCTTCTCCTCTCTCTCCCTTTTCTTTTACCCTGTATGTGTGTCTACTCTACGGTTGTTATTGTTGGTGGTGGTTGTGTGTATGTTTTTTTAATAAAAATATAAATACAATTTCATTCAGTCTAAATAATAATTATGTGAGTCGCCGTCATTCGTAGTTTGTAATTTGAGGTCATGAGAAAATTCCCTCGAGGATTCTCTTACTATTGTTTTCAATCGGACGGACCCCACCGGCTCTAAACTTGACGAATTTCCTTGGCCTCTTCTATTTTCCCCCTCTCCTCCTCCTCCTATGAATAATCTACACCCTTGTCAAGTGTGTGTGTGTTCTGTGTTGTGTACTGGATGATTAAATATTTTAAACAGGGGAAAATCTAAAGCTTCTTAGGTGTTCTCTCATTTTTTTGTCTCATATCTCCTCCACTCTTAATCTCCTCTTTTAACCTTACACCAATAATTTTGAATCCAACCTGTACATATATATATATGTGTAGAATTAAGGAAATATTTGTGACCACGATTTTAAAAACACAACCATTTAAAACAATGGAGAGTTTGAGATCCACAAGATCCAATTTTTCCAACTTTGAAATAAAAAGTCTATGACAAATCCTCTTAGCCTCCTTGACTTGACATGTCAAGAGGAGATGGACTCCTCTTGACAAGCTTCTTCTTTTGTATTCTACATACAATTTGTACACGTACACACACATCGTATAAGAGTATGGAAGTACATAAGGGAAAGAAAAAACCCTATTACAATTTGCAATCTGAACAACAAAAGAAATTACCACTTCCCATCCCACACTATTCATACAATAATAACAATTGCACTTTATGTATGTGGGTAATCTCTGATAATCACACACACACAAACTGCATCTAAATACAAGTAATCCCTTAATGAGATTTTGCATCAAATCAAATGTGTGTCTACTTGTGCCAGTGTGCGTGTGTGTGGAGGGAGAGAGGAGGAGGAGTAGAGTACCCAATTATGGTAGAATGTGTTAATTGAAGCTTATTTTACATTTGTGAGGAGGAAGAAGAACTTCTGATGAGTGGATGTGCGGATCATAAAGAAATTATCCAAGATCCGGATGTTCTTCTTATTAGGCTGTGTCATATTCTCCTTCTTCTATTTGTGACGATGACTCATTAAACACAAAATGTTGTTATATAGCTATTAGGAACAGGAGCTGCTGTGTGTTTTGACTGTGGGTGTTACACTGAGGATAAGGATTCAAATCAGATTGTTACAATTTTGTGAGGGGTGTCAATGATAAATTTGCATAAGAAGAAGTATACACACAGAGGAGAGAATGGTGGTCATTTTACACTAAATGTTGCAGATTATGACATTTTTATCTCCTTGTATCAAATTAAATTGAACACTCAAGTAGAAGAAAAAATAAAACGTTTCCTTCTCTCCCTCTCTCTTCATTTTTTGTGGTCAAAATAAAATGTGATCACATCACATCCACAATAAAAAACTGTGACAATTAAAATGTCAATGTCAATTGTTCTCAATATTATGTAATGACATGAAGAGAGAGAGAGAAGATGCATACAAAAATGAAGGTTACTTTGTAACTTACAAGTTGTAAGTAGTCTTCCTTAAGGAACACAACTGACACACACGCATTTCTTCCACGTACTCATGAATATTCATAACAATTTGGCATAATACTCCCAAAAATTGTAATAATTGTTATACGTATGCAATGCACTTTTGGTCTGATACGAAAGTTAAAGAGTACTGGAAGAGAAGAGATGAGGAAGATCCAAAAGTCGTTCCTCAATTTTATGACTCAAAATTATTATTTCTGTTTTTGATACTCATCTTTATGATTATCTCACCCCCCTTCAAAAACTGTCTGAATAAAAGTGTCGACGAGAGAAAGACAGGACATGGGATGTCATAAAAAATCATTTTTAAAAAAATGGCAATATATCTATCTAATGGTCCTCCGAATCTCCTCATCTTTCTATTTAGTATCGAGAGTCGTTCATTGTCAAAGAATTCGTAACTTATGAGGGTTATTAATAAATAAATGTAGGAGAAAAATGAGACATTACCAATAGTAATTTCACCATCCGTTGAAATAGAACAAGATCTATTTATTATTTTACAACATAAAATTTATATTACATCCATTTACATACACCCCCATTGTCTCTCTTTTCATCCTAATCCTTCAAATAGTATGATGTCCGATCCTGTCTTCTACTATATTTAAATTAAATTGTGGAATGATTTGTTCAAACCAAGAACTACTCACTATTTTGTACTACACTATTTTGTAATCAATTTATATTTAATTCAATTCAAACTCTCTAGCTCTCTCTTGAAAAATAATTCCTAATGTATGACATAATAATTGTGAATATAGATTTTAAAAAATGACTTGTACTTGCACATCCACACAATTACAGGTGAGAGAGAAGAAGATTTTGGTGACAGGGCTGGTAAACAAGTGTGCAACATGGTGGACGATGTGTACACAATACAATGTGTTTCTGTGTATTGCCCTGTGTATTGTTGTGAATGGTTGGGCCAGGGTGTGAGTGTCAAGAAAGAAAGGGGGAAGAAGATGACCAGACAACCACTAGCAACAGAGAAGATGATGATTGTACGTCCTATGAATAATTTATTTTTAAGTATGAAGCCAAGAGAGGCTTCATACTTTGCCAAAGGCTAACCTATAAGTTGGTTGACTCAAATGAATATCCCTCATCATTTATTTTTTGGTTTACCCTATCACATCTACACACTACACACCCAATGCAGCAGTGGAGTCTTGAATGTAATGCAACTTTTCTTCAGATGATAATCTTAATGGCTCATCTTTCTCCTCATTGTCTCTCAACAAAATCTTATCATTTTATTTTGAGCATCTTCATATCATACGATGAAGGATCGAAAGAGAGGACTGGACTATATCAGAACATGCTCTCCTTCTTTTTATATCAAGGTAAAACATTTTACACACACAGACTTAAATTCTCTGGCTTCATACATTCGGCCTCATGTTGTGTGTGTGTGTGCACTGCACACTGTGCAGGGCTAACAATCTCATTAACCTTGTGTGTGGAATCTTGACTTTTCTACACAAACAAAGGAGAAGAAGAAGCGACTGCTAAATGTCGGCATCCTGAAGTCAGAAAATACAACAAAAACTATTTTCTGTATGGAAGGAGATTGTAAACGGTTTTCCTTTCTTTTCTTCCTATTTTTCTGTTTTCAAAATTTCGTAATCCTACATTTACTCTTATTTACATTTGAAAATGAAAATACATTTTTGTAAAATATTCTTTTATAATTTTACAAAATTTCAGTTTCGTTCCTCTCCACGTTGGTACCATTCTAATTTTAGTAGATATTTATTCACTATTAAACGTTCCCTTCTTCCTAAGCTGAAATTAAGAGTTGGAGGAGGCCGGTCGTCATTAAAATTAAATTGAAATTAAAAGGGATTCACTAAAAATTCCACCAGTCACAACGATAACAACAACAAAGAAAAAAGTGAAATAAGAACATGTCGTTAAAAAATAAATGTAGAAATTAATTACTCTTTTTTCAAAAAAAACTGTATGAAAAGTATTCCATTTAGTAAAGAAAATATATTCTCATTCTCATCCATCTTCCACATAATATTTTTGTGTAGATTAAAAAATAAAGGGCTCAAAACCTTTTTTTAAACAACTTGTCCTTTTTTCACTACCACTTCATTTTTCTCCTTTACTATAAGCACTCGTGTACTATTTACTTCTCATGTAAATTTTAACGTTTTCCGGCGTCTCCAAATAAAAACGGTATGCAGCTCTAGTGCTTCTGTAAAGTGGTCACAGTCAAAAGTACAGAATTCCATAGGAAGTATAAAATTTGTGTAGAGAAAAGATGAACTAATAAAAACACACACACTAACACACAGACGAAAGGGATACAAAAATGAAAATAGGAAAAGTAATGAGTCAAAAATAAAGGTTAGCATACATAATGGCTCAAAATTAAATAAATGGCCTGTTTAATTCATACTAGACTAGCTGTGTGTCCAGAGCATGCTTCAAAATGATTGTACAGACAAAAATGAGAGCCAAGAAAAACATTTAGACTTTTTTCCCTCCTGTCACGACTCTTTCGACGGCAGAATGCCAATAACAAGAGAAAAAAAGTCCAGCTGTCACCTGTTGAATTGACTGTCAATGCATACACACACACGCCTCCCTTGAGCATACGGTGACAGTACTGTCCCTTTGAACTTTTTTTTTAAAAAAAGTCATACACCCCTTCTCAAGTAACCCTAGGGTCTACCCCATTAAATTTACATACTTTTGGAAAAAAAGATACGAAGAAAAATAGAAATTACTCACCTTAATGTAAAAAAGGAAAAAACTTTCCTCCGTATTTTTCACCATGAGAAAAATGGAATCACGATAGTCGCATATTGACAGTTGATAAAATTAATTATTTCTCTCTCTCTCTCCTTTCTTCCGATCAAAAGTGTTCCCGACACCCCCCTCTCTCTCAATATTCCCACTTTTGTACTTCACCCACAACAATTTTCAAACAGAAAAAGAATTTTTTAAAAATAAATTAAGCTGGAATAATCCGAAAAAAGTATGAATGGAGTGTAGTGGATCCTTCTGTTTGCAAAACAATCTCACGCACTCACCCACACACACACGCAACAAATCCGAAATTCGGGGGAGAAACAAGAATGGAGGACGGATTACTTTTTTTTGCGTACACTGGAAAAAACTGAGGACGGTGCAGAGACAAAAATAAAAACCACGGAGAATTCACCCGTCTCTGACTTTTTTTACTTTGGAAAAACCACTGGATTTCTTTATACTAATATATATTTTCGGAAATTATCCTTTCGTATACAGGCACTTTGATGATTGTTGTTGTTGTAGAAATATTCCAGGAAGGGTCACTGTCGTCGGAGAAAAAGCCGAAGGAAGGAAAATAATAGAGGAGGATAGAAAAAAGAGCTGGAAAACTGCCGTTGTTTCTTTTTTTCTTGTTGTATACAACTTGTGTGTGGACTAGCCGACAAATCCGTTTTGTGTGTACAGTATTTATTTGTGAAAATACAAATAAATAATTAATAAATATTTATATATATATGTGGAGGGGGGATATTTATTTTTAATTGTGGTGGTGGTGACCACGACACTCTCTGTTCTTGTGAGAATGGCAGTAAATTGACGACTGAAGTCGGAGTCAGACGCTTCATTCAATGCATGCAGGTAGAAGAGAGGGGGAGGAGGCAACAGCAGACTCAGGTAAGAAAGTAGTAAAGGGGGTTAACAATATTATATTGTAAGGAATTTGAGTTTTTTTTTCTCTCTCTCTCTGTTTCATCAACCCTAAGGGTGGTTTTGGTTTTATGCTAACATGAACCTGTTAAAAAGAGAGGTAGAGAGGGGGAAGAAGGTTTAGCTTATAAGAATGAAGAACCTTTATATATATATATGTGTGTATATTTTATGTATTCCAAGAGGTGTATAGATACATAGGAGGAGACGTTGGACGTTGGTGGAAGTAAGAGAGGGGAAAAAAGTTTTTGCTTGGAGCACACAACCTGGATTACAACAGTACACAGTACAGGTGTGTTGTGTGCATTCCTATCCCCTCTCATAAGAGAGAGAAGAGCACAAAAGTGTATTGTAAAAGGAGGAGAGCTCAGAATATTCGTCCATGCTCCTCTTGATAGTTTATACTCTGTATAAAACAATTTTGTTTCTTCTTCTGGTCCGTGTGTGTGTGTATGTATATGTTGCAGGCCATGGGGGGGACCAGGCCATGGAGGGGCTATGGTATCTCGTGGCCTAGGCCATGAGGGGTAAATCCCATGGCCTAGGCCGTGAGTCAGTCCACGAAGGATACCCTCATTGACCATTCTATCGTTACTAATGCCTTAACCATATCAAAGGTTTTCTGAGACATATTTTTTTCTTGCTGTCTCGACCCATAACATAGAAGGCCTAAGGGCCTTCTTTAAGCTGAACAGCCAGGCTGCAAAGGGTAGTCGCAGGAATTAAGTTTTCCTTGAGTGACTCATCATCATGAGGTGTCACAATTATCCACCGCACTCACCGACCCAGAAAGTATTATATTCCTCTCTGACCGACCCTCCTCATTGTTGCCATGTCTTCACGGTGGGTTGGTGGAGACAGAGAATTAAAAAGTTTTCCTTGAATGACTCATCATCATGAGGTGTCACAATTATCCACCGCACTCACCGACCCTCACCATTGTTGCCATGTCTTGACGGTGGGTTGGTGGAAGACGGAGGGCGGTGGGTCGGTGGGTAATCGGAGACAGTGGGTGGGTAGGTGGGTAATAGAGTGGAAAAGGCTGTGGCGGATAAAAGACAAGGCCGGCAGGCCGCGTCAGTCGGATGCGGCCCGAAGTGCCACCACTGTCCAACGTTACGCGAAGCAGTATGTGTAAAGTGAGCGAGCGAAGCGAGCGACCACCCGCCAACTGTAGCTGATAATGTAGTGAGGGCAATATCATGAATCATTAATGAAAAAGATGTGCAAAAAATCATTTGAATATCTAGAATGATCATAACGCATGCCCATTGAAAAGTGTACAAAGGCAATGAAGGATTGGTCAATTAGGTACCCCTCGTGGACTGACTCTCGCGGCCTAGGCCATGGGATTTACCCCTCATGGCCTAGGCCACGAGATGCCATGGCCCCTCCATGGACTGGTCCCCCCCCATGACCTGCCACATATACACACCGGAAACATATGCTACTTGTACTGCCACTGCCAACCTTTACTGAGACCATAATGCATGTACACTCCATTCTACACACTACATACAGATGTGTGTGTGTGTGTGACGTCTCCCTAAAAGTATAAACCCAACTCTTATACTCACTCATGTAATATTATGTTTTTTTTGAATATCATTTATTATCAACGAACTTTGAGTTGAAGTTGTCTTACAAACAGTCAATGTTCGAGATGATTTGGCATATAATATACTCACACAAGTCAAGTCTACAACATAATAATAATAAATATACTCTCTTTAAATAATTTGTGGTCTCCTCTTCCCTCCTCTCTCTCCGTCAAACACACACACACAACACAGTCAACAATTATTTACGCATCAACTTGTGCTCCTATCATCTATAGGGTCAACAATAATAACACGCTGTAACATGTACGGTCTCTCTGGAGTCTGCACAATGTGTGTGTGTGTGTGACATGAGTAACTACATTAATTTTAATTTTTAGTTTTTACTCTCCTTATAGCTCAAACCTTTTTCAACACCACTTGCAATTTTTTGTCCAGCTTCACCACCACCTTCACCATCCACATTATCAGTCAAAATGGAAATTTTTCCGCTCTCCCATCTCTAGCTACAAAACAGCGAGACACACACATGGAAGGTACTTGTGTGTGTGTGTGTGTTCTTCCCTCTTCGCCAATGTATTTATTTGTAAAATTAAAACAAACTTTACAAAAAAGAAGCTTGTCGACGTCGTCTGTCGGCTCATTTGAGCTAAACTGCTTATTCATTGTCCACACACACACACACACTCTCTCAGCACACAGTCTGTCTGCCATGTACATAAAATGGCTAATAAATAGCATAATAATAATAATATATTATAAGACGCATTACAATTTATGTACCTACGCCACGGTAGGAAATGAATCACTAGATTTTTGAGCAGAAAAATGACACACACACACTCACACTTGGTATAAAGTACACAAGATTGTACACTATAGTGTATAAGTGTACACTGTGTTGTGTATATATACGCAGTGTTCCGACAAGAATGTGTTACCACTTGTAGAGCCGAGTGTCACTACCCCGTGCCTGTCAAGGGAACAAGGCAAAAATTTTTCGTGAAAATTATAACAATGGCATATTATTATGACGCTCTCTCTCTCCTATAAATTCAAATTCAAAATATATCTACCTACCCATTTTTTGTACTCACATTTACAACACATTACATACATTTTAACTTGCTCTTGATGTTGTCACTGCGTTAGATCCATGCAGAGGTTATGAAAGGGGAACGTTCATACCTTGCTGTGTCTTTCAAATTGACTTTTTTCTTTCTTCTTCTTCGCCTTCTGTCCCTGTTTCACTTCATGTTTTTTTTCTCAAAATTCTAAACTTACATCTGCTCCCCGTCACTACATATTTACCTCCGGTATGTGTGTGTGTGTATCCACAACAGAAATCCTACAAAGTTGGTTATACAAATGTACACACACAAAAAACGCAGATATATTGGATACACAGTGGATTATCACAACGAATTATCTTTCCTATACTACTACTATTAGTTGCAAATTGCGAAATATATTCCCATACAATTTTTTTTTCCTTGCCCTGAATCAATTCTCCGCCGTCCGTCCTCAAGAGGAAGAAGGAATAAAAAAAAGAGAGAGACAGGTGGTCCATACTACCAAACTACACTTAAATCCACTAAATAAGAATTGGTCATTCAATCTTAACATTTTAGCTTTTCCACAATTTTTTTCCTCTTCTCTCTCTCTCTCTCTACCTCTGCTGTCTGCCCCCTGTAACACCTGTCGACCAGCACAGAAGAAGAAAAGTTTGCGGTGTGTGTGTGTCTGCTGCTCCTGTCGTCATTGTTACTGTTGCTGTTGTCCAGCAAATAGTTCTCTTTTCTGCGCCTACATTATAAATTATAATCATGGGCAGATTGAGAGTTGAAGGAAAGAGGAAGAGGAGGAGGCATTCCTCTTTTTTTCATTTTACTCTCTCCTCTTCCATCATATTATTGTTTTTGCCGTCTCCTCTTATTTATCATTAAATACAATAGATAACTTTTTGAATTTCTCTCTCTCTCTCATCTGCCTCCTCTAATATGCATATAAATTATATGAAGCAGTCTAGCTGCTGCCTCATATTTAAGTTTTTATGATGGGGATGATGAAGCACGAGTTAATATTATTCTGTGTGTGTGTGTAGATATATGAGAGCCACAAGGAGAAAAAAAGCAGAGCAGATGCTGTGAGGGCCAGCAGGACCAGAGAGAGAGAGGACCACAAGGGAGTAATAGAGAGCCAAGCAGAAGGCCAGCTAAGATTAGATTAAAAAGAGAAACATTTTTCACGGCAAAAACAGTTTTTTTTCTCTTCACATGTTCTCCTCCTCTTCATCCTCCTCTTAAAAATATAAAATAGCTTGAGAGAGTCATTTCAAAGGCATCTGCATAAGAGAAGAGATGATGAACTCACAAATATATAAATCAATATTACTATATTAATTTTTTCTCGAAGAAAGTCTCCTCTCCAAAAAATGTGTAGGATATGCGTACTGCTCTCTCATCATTGTAAAATAATTTAACTGTACCGATCTACTGTGTTTGTGTGCCTGTGGTGTGTGTGTGTGTGGACGGCAGTATTGTGTGTGAGAAATACACACACATCAATTGAGGATGAGACTGATACGATGATACCGTTGATCCCCCACAAAACTAATGGTACAAATTATAAATTTCAATATAAAAATGAGGGGATAATGTGGCACACATCATACTGAATGGAGAGAGAGAGGATATCATGCGTAGGATAATGAATATTTTGTTGTAAAAAATACGTATCTATTCGATCAAAGAATTTTGTGAAACATATACACATTTTATTTGAATATTGTAGGTGTCTCAAAGAGAGAGAGAGAGAGAGAGAGAGAGGAGAGAGTTGGTTTGAGGGGGAAATAATAATAATAATATTAAATTTTATGAAGAATTAGAAGAGAGGAGAAAATGGTAATATAGGGAAATGAGCATGTTGGCTCCTCTGACACAAGAAGAATAGGAAAAAAAAGTTCTTCAAAAACTACTTCATCCAGCTTCAACTTTGTGCACGCGACTGACACGAGCTGAAGAACATCTGCTTCTTCAAGACGCGATTCCCACCCTTTGAAAAATAACATGAAACCGGTTACCTGACTACAATCTGCATTATACATGTAGATACTCTCTGACTCTCTCTCTTCGTATACCTAAAAAGCCTCTCCCTACGTGTGTGTGTAGCTCTACTTCTCCAGGTTTTCTTCCAACTCTACCCTTTCAATCGGGCATCCTCTCTCTAGTCCATAGCTGTAGGTACTTATGTAACCCTGACTTTTCTCCCTCTCTCTAATTATTACCTGTGTGTGTGTACCTGACAATACAATGTATGAAAATTTACAATGTTCAAATATCAACAACATTCCTCTACTCCATGGTTCATGGTTCACGATGTGTGTGTGTGGAATCCCCTAGCCTATCACTTTTCATGTTGAGAATTTTCATCTTGTCGAGTATACCACACCTACAAAAATGCAATACCCAATTGCAACTGTCATCTGTCTCAAATCTCCCGTTTTCCTCAAACTTTTCTCTCTTCCCATTTGTTAACTATTATGTACAGTGCACTTTGGAATCGGGAACCTTTCACACAAATATCCACACACACACACACACCAGGGGCTTTTCTTTTGTAACAGATTCTGAGGGATGGATCCTCCTCCTCTCAAATTTTTCTTACGCATATTTGACACACGAAAAAAAGTAGGGGATTGATTATCTATCTACTTTCACAAATATTTGACGTTCAACACACTCACACACACAATTATGCAGCAAGGATGAGTAACTACTCTAAATTTTTATCTAATATTTATTCAGTTACAGGAAGTCAATAGACGGGACTAATCCGAAAGATCTGAATTGTGAAATCATCGTTACTTTCATACCATCAAACTTTCGTTGGATGAATTTTTCCTTAAAATTTTTCTTCATATAAAATATTGTCATTTTCTATTAGTAAGAAATTTGTATTTTTTTGCGAAGATACGTAACATCAATTCACTCACGATTTCCATGAATGAGCCGCTGTGTGTTGTAGTTAAAGATACTGGAAGAAGAGAGAGAGAGATCTGACTTAATGTTAAATCCAATCCTGCACTCTGCTCCCAACAAATCAGGATAGTAATATGACACAACCACATTTTTATGATACCCAGAAAACATCCAAACAAACATGTACTTACATAGAATCGCGGATTTTTTTTGCCATACGACAAGTGTGGGGGAAAGGATGTGACATAACATAATGTGATATGTGTAGTATGTAAGTACTGTACAGTACAGACTGACTGACTGACTAAAAAAATGCAGTGAAAGAAATTTTGCACTTTAAAAAAAGTTCCTGAGTGTTCTTTAAATAATATTGAACAGCTCAGCTTTTGGTGGTGTAAGATTTTGTCTGACTTCTGACCCACATATGAGGAAGGAAAAACGTTTCGAAGAAAGAATCTATTTTCTTTTTTATCTCTCTCTCTCTCTCCTTTTTTGTGCACAAATTCCTCTATCAGTAGCATACAATGTTGGAGCTTGGTTTAGATTTAAATATCTCCATATGTACTTGTGTCAATTGACTAATGTTGAAACGATTTACAAAAATTATCATTTGGTATCATTTCATATGTACACTGTAGACTAGACTGGGGATAAAAAGGTTCAAATCTAGAATAACTAGAGAAAAAGGGACAGGGAAGCAATAGCTAAATATTCGTCTTCGTCTGCTCCATAATTTTTGTACCTTAGTCATTTGTGAATATTTTTTAGATAAACTAAGGTATGCACAACCTCTATTTTTTGAAAGAATTTATTTGTCTTAATTTTTAATCTTCAACTTTATTCACACACACAATCATCCAGACTATGTCTGTAGACGAGTAACGATAAGTGAAAAATTGGACGAGGAATGAGTTTTTAAAATAATTGACTCATTTACGTCTCACATATCATCAAATTCTATCATCAGTTTAACTCAACTGTTTTTATCCAGGTCGTATGCGGGTCCTAGTCAAGTTGTCTATCCATGTCTCCTAAATTATACAAAGTATGAACAATTAGATGAGTACAGGAAAGACAAAGACAAGGGAATAAAATTGAATTCAATCGGAAAATGACAAGAGGGAGAAAGGGAGTTATGAATTAATAAACTGCGAAAGGAAGAAATAATTGTGCATAATATAACACTAAACACTCACACTACTATATTATCAAGTATGTAGACTGAGAGCGGTCCCTTTGTTTCATGTATTGGAGAAAAGAATTCACTATCAAATTTATTACCATGTAATGATACAAGGAGTCTAAGGCACACACACACACGGGGAGCGAAAGATGCTGAATTATAAATGAAAAGGGAAATAACTCTCAGGCTGTCCACGTAACTTGGACTGTGTAAGTAGGTAGGACTGAATACATAAGAAACTGGATTATTAAGAAATTGTGTGGTGTACATGGTCAACACACCATCATACTGGACCCGTCAGATTGTTCAAATTTATAGTAACAACAATTAAATATAATTTTGATTGAGAAGCTCAATGTCCAACTGATTACAGTTGGTAAAGAAAAATCCAATAACTTAACGGCAAAACTGTGCATAGGTTTAGGTACCTATTTTCTGTACTAACCAAACAGAGAAAGAGAGTTTCTGAGAAAGACAGATTAGAATCATCTATCAATGGGTATGTCACCCTGCGGACGGAATTTTGATCGGGAAACGATTATTTTTTATTAAACCACACAATCACGCACACACACAACCAATTTTTTTGTGTAACACGGCAACCACAGGCCGTTGAAGAGGAGGAGGAGGAGGAAAACCCCTCGTCCTGTATAATGAGTAAAATTGTGAAATTTCACGGATTATATAAAGGGCAATGTCGCACACTCACACTTCTTTCTCTACCCCTGTGAAAAATATTGTGTAGTAATCTTAACACATTAAATTTAATGATGCTTAAAGAAATTAAATTTTGTACAAAAAAAAACGTTCCTACATCCACACAACAGTGTAAGTAATACACACACACACACTAGTACACACGGATAATAGGAAATACATGTTAAGCGTATACTCCACACACACACAAGTACACACGCATTAATTTGAGACGTACCATTATAGCGTAGCTTTAAAACTAAAATTTATTATTGTCATATAACTACAACACTTCATATGACTTGATGCATGGTTATCTTATATCTGCTCCTGTGTGTGTGTTTCACTGTACGATTGTGTGTGTACAGTGTACGAAGTAGGGAACTTCTTTTACGCATGGAATTTGTTAAATGATTTACTCCATTATACTTATTGTCAAGTTCCACAACCATGAACCCTTACACTCGTAATGGCAACCTTCATAAAAGTTAAAGCTGTCTCATCCTAGGTCCTCTCTCTCCCTCTCTCTTTTTCTCTGACTGGACTTGATCTTCGCGGAAAAGACCCACACGCGTCTGTATTATAATAAAACACACATACACACACACGAGTCTGTATATCAATACATTATTACACATTCGGGACGTCCGTGCTGCAGGATACCTTGACTCACACACACACAAGATTCAAATCCATGGCAGGAGGCAGCTGAGCGGATGCTTCATGGCAATTTTTTCTTTTTTCTTCGCATCATGCAACTAACACCTGGCCTATATATGATATACACACACACACTCCCTGATAAGTTGGCAGAAGTGAGGAGGAGAGAGAGTCAGTATAATCGGATGAGGAGCCCTATAAAGAGGCAATATAAGTAACACACAGACTGGAAGTATATAGCATTACTGAGGACAGAGTAGTGTAAAATAATTGTTATGTACGTCCTCACTTTTACAAACTCTCCGTATATCCAATAACTTTTTTTCCTGCCGACAGTACATTCATCCGTTTCCAGCCTTCCTTTGACGTAGTACAGAGTTTGCCCATCCAAAAGCTTAATTTCTAATCTAAAGTACATACACAGTATACACACAGTCACTGTGACTGTGTAGAGTTCCTACATGATCTCTCAGGTCTACTCTGCCGTTGTATACAGGAGAGTCCCTACAAATGTGTGTGTGTGTGTGCCTCGTCCACTTTCATCAAACATTAAAGTTGACATGGACATAAAACTTGCCATAGCTTCAAAAATCCAAGTTCCGTCGTCCCTTACACACTTAAATGTGTATCTGTGCACTATGTGTGCTGTGTGGAAGGGATGGGGGTACTGCATGGTGTTGTGCAGTCCTGTGTGTACACACAGGACTTTTGTAAGGGTTTCATCTATGGGCACTTTGAACTTTTTTTGTGAATCCTTCACAGCAGCCATGTAAAGCGGGGTTCACAATTGTTTTTCTCAAACACGAACAAGCCTCTCCCGCTAATCCTTTTCAGAGGAAAACCACGCACAAGAAAATATGTGTCGATTTCATAAAGCAAACCCATTCACAACAAAAAATTGCAAATCGTCGTAGTGTCG
>WJFB01000427.1:0-64132 GCA_009870185.1 Pygmarrhopalites habei
CTATAGAGATTTTGTATCATGTTCCAGTTACTTAATTTACTTTTTATCATTGTCGACCAGGTTTGACTAAGGGCACCTCTAGTTTTTTTGATTATTTCATCCGTAGCGTAGTTGAACACACAGGAGGAGAAGGGGATTCCTAGATAGGTGTATCCTTTTACAATTTCTATTTCTTTGTCTTTGTATGAGAAGTGTATTCTTTTGGGTATTTTTCCTCCCTTCGTAAAAATGATTATTTTGATTTTGCTGAGATTAACATTGAGTTCATTTTCTTCAAAATATTTTTCTAGGATGTTAATATTCTTCTTTAGGCCCCAGGCCTCACTTATCACACTGTATCATCAGCGAAGAGCAGGAGGGGGATGGTGTGAATGGGGTTGACTGTGCAGAAGTGCAGAAATGTACGCAAGGATTGGGTAGGAGTGTTTGTGCACAAATTGCATAGTGTGTGTGTGTGTGTGTGTGTGTGTGTGTGTGTGTCTGTGTCTGTGTCTGGGTGTATATAAATAAATAGTTTTTGTGACTAGTCATTATGTCTAGTCACTAGTCCTGTATGTATAAAGATGAAGGAAGAAAAGAGGAACTTGAGATCATGAGTGAGGCTACGGTCGGAGGTTCTTCGCATTGTATGTACTGCATTCTGTTTTTTTGCACTGCTTTGGTAGACAAGTTGAGAAGTTGGTGTGTAAAAATTGGGAAAAGGAAACAAGCTAGACGACTCAGTCCACACACACACACACACATAAAATTGCAAGGATGATGATGTGTGTGTGGAGAACTTCTTGTGACTATGAAAAACAATGCCGGCTTCCCTGTCACTTTTTTCCAACCTCAACTCCTTCTCTCTCTCTTTTGACAAGTTTGGGTTGTGTGTGTGTGAATTTTTCTAAAAAAATTTTCTGTTTTCTGGTTGGAGGAGAAAGGATTGGATGGGCACATTTTGCGTGTGTGTGTGTGCTGTTGTCTATCGTCTATCTTCTCTTGGATTGGATTGGCTCCTGGTCTATTGTAATTATTCTAATACTTGTCTTGTCTTTTCCCTGCTTGGCAACTTTTCTATAAACACACACACTGCAGTCTCTACACTACGTAAGTAGATGTACGAGTACCAGAGAGAGAAGAGAGTGCATAAAATACCATAATTATGTTTGTCTTTGAGGCGGTCAAGATTTTTTTAAAGGTTTCTCCTTCTGTGTGATTTTTGGGTCTAGTTCCCTCGCTATGATACTTATTTGCCAAAATATGTACATATGAATTGAAATTGGCGAAAGATTTTCCTCCTCTTTTTTCTCTAGAGGTTAAAGGGGCATAAGTGAGGCATGGAAAGGGAATGGTTTGAAGGGGGAGGGAAGAGAAAAGAAGAGAAGGATTGGGGAATTATATAATTTTTTTAAACGAAAAAAAATAAAAAATTTGCTTTTTATGTTGGATCGAGTAAAATGGAAAGAGAAATGAGAGCTGTGTGTGGATGTGGATGTGTGTGTGTGTAAAATTTTGGGGCTGGAGGGTGAATGGTTGGATTCATCAAATTTTTGTAGATGCAGCCATGTACATTTAATGGGAAAGAATTTTTCGCGTACATGTTTTATAATGTAGAGAGGAAAGACTTTTGCACTGCCACTGCTACTCCGTCTGCCGGTCTTGTCCTGTCTTGACTTGAGGCTAGACTAGACTCTGCATTGTATGTATGTATGTATGTACGCTGCGTAAAAAATTGCAAAAATGTACGAATTAAAATGATGATGGAGGCGAATGGAAATGGATTTTCATTATTATGCATACAATGCACAATGCAGTGTGTGTGTTGGAGGGAGGGAGGGAGAGGGAGGGATGATGGAAAAATTGTCATGTTGTCTGGGTAGTAAGAAGATTAAAGAAGCTTTTGTGTTGTGTTCTCCCAGACACACACTCTACTCTGTTCTTCGTGTCCTCATTAATTACAGGGTAGGAAGACTTGCTCCATGAGAAGAAAGAGGATGAGATGAAGGAATAATGATTTTGATTGAAAGCGGGTTAAAATAATATGTATCAAAACATATGTGGATATTTATTGAATTGGATTGGACTACTGCTGTTCAATTGTGACTACATAGAGAGAGAGAGAGATGAAGGGAGAGAGTGAGTGTGTGTGTTTTAATATAGAATATGTCAAAAAGGAGGTGGAGGTGACGTCAATCCGTGGTACGGATGATTTTAATTAAAATGTCGACTAGCCATGTTTTTTTAACCAGACTCTCTCCTCTACTTTTTTTTGAAGGCTGAGTCTCTTTTTCTGTGTGTGTGTGTGTCTTCCCTGTTGACTGGGATTTTGTACAGAGCCAGTCATAATACATACATACATATGTGTGTGTGTGTGTACTTGTGTGTGGAGAGTGACTGTGGCGGATTTAAAAGAGCGATAAAAAGTCTCTTGACAAGAATATATTATTATTATTACTATTTGGGATGGCTCGGCTCATGATTATGATGATGAGAGAGAGAGAGACTTTTACATAATAATAAGATTATTGAATTCAATTGAAGGGAAGAGAGAAAGAGAGAGAGAGAGGTTGTCTCAACTGGGAAAGTACATAAATGCATTTATGTACGCGTGCATAAACAAGACGGAGTCAAAAATACACATACATTCATGTTATTCATGTATGACATAGACAGAGTCTGCAGTTTGAAATTATTATTTACAATCTGCAACACTCACACAGTCTCTCTGTGTGTGTGTGTCTTTATGATTTTTTTAGTCTCCTCTTTAGAGTGTGTGCATATGTGTACGTGTTGATAACCTGATGGTAGTATGGCTATGGTTTTTTCAAAATTGAAACCTCTGGCCTCTCCTCTTGTTCATCTCTCTCTCTTTTATCTAGAACGTGTGTGTGTGGTGTGGTGTACACCGTTGAACTCTTTTTGAATCATTGAATTGGTTTTTTATCAGAGTCTCGCCTTGTCTGCTCAGTGTAAACACACAGACTCGTGGAGAGAGAAAAAGAGAGACAATTTTAATACATAGGGATTGGTACACTTGACTATGGCGTATAATATAATATGATAATTCTCTGATGATATTTATCTAGTTTCCCTGCCGATTAATAATGATGATTTATCATATTTAAATTCATCACCGAAATTGACATTTATAAAGTCATGGAGTCATGACAAACGACAGACACACACACACACAAATGGAGGGAGGCCATGTGATTAATACAAATGTTGTGTATTTGTGGAGGTAGAGAAAAAAATGCAGTCGCCAAGAACATTCATGGAGGATGCAAAAATATTGTTTGAATAGGACAAATATATTATTTAACAATTCTTGTACATACACATACACAAGAATTGTTAAATATGGAGATGGATAGGAGGGAAATTTAAATTTATAATTTTTTGTACAACAAGACACTTGTAGATTTCCAATTAGCATCAGCCAGCGTGTGTGTGTGTGTGTGTGAGGGGAGTGCATTAGTACAAAAGAGCAGACAGATGACATTCAAGATGTTCTAATGTTGAATTTATTCTTTTAATTATGTATCCCTCCTGAGGTACTGATTGGGGAGAAGGGAACTCATGTCAATTAGAATTAGAGGAAACGTATTTGACCTTAAGGGTGTGTATCGTTGACCATTGGGCATGGGCATACCAAATTAAGGATTGTTGTTTCGTTTCTCCTATTGTAAATTTAGGGGGATTAGAGTCTCCTACAAACGTACACCAGTTGTGTGTGTTTATGGGATGATTCTACTCTCAGACACACGCAAGCTGGGACGTGGATGGAAGGTTAAAAATGAGAGAGGTGAAGGGGAGGAGGGTTGCAAAAATGTGTGTGTGAGAGAAATTGTGTATGTGACCTCATTGCCTATTTGCAAATTATTTTTCTCTCCTTTTTACTTCTTTCTTGAGGAAGGCAAAGTTCTTTTGAGTGTACATGGAGAAATGGGATTGTGCATTGCATTTCATGGCGTTGCAAGAGATTGTAAGGTTGTGGCAAATAGTTTTCTTACTGGTGGCTGTGGTTACCATTTGTGCAAAAAAATGATAAAGGATTATGACGTTGGGAGCAATGAGAAATAATGAGAGTGGTATTGTAATGGAAGTAATATTTCAAAGGGATTCAAAGGGACTTTTGAGAGTACTGTAAATTTGGAGGAGGGCGGAAAAAAAATTTTCTTTAAAAACTTAACTGGGGTTTATTGGAAATGGAAGAGAATTTGGAGGAGGAGACAAATAAAAACAACAGAAGTACAAGTTTGATGATAATGTAGTCCATGGTTAATGGTTAATGGTGATCGTCGAAAAACGTCATTAGACTCTCGTTTGTGCATTCTACACTTCCGATAGTCTTCAAACACATACGACATACACACACACAAAGAGAAAGAGGAGGCACTTGTTGGAGGTTTTTTCCCTTTCCTATCTACAGAAGAGGAGGAGGGAGGAGAAGGAAGGGAGGTGAAGTGTAGAGCTTGGGTCATAACAATTGGTGAGGTAGGGAATAGTCTGAGGAGGATAGGATATAGGAAGACCATAAAGTGTGTAATAATAATAATACATATTATTACAATGGAGAGTGGAGAAAACCAGTTATTCTACATGTATGTGCGTGTTTGAAGTTTACTGCACATATGTACACACAACACATCATAGAATAGAGAGAGAGAGAGAGAGAGAGAGAGAGAGACGCGAAATGGAATTCAATTTGACTTCACTCACAAAATGATGGTCTATTACGAGTTAACGCTGCAGTTGATTGCATTATAATGACATGCCTCTCTAACTCAAAACTCTTAACAGTATTAGAGAGATGTGCAAGACTGTGCTGTGTTTCTGATAAAGACACACACACGCTCACTCACTCTTCCCTGAGTACCAAAGTCCACATTCATGGTAAAAGACAGAGACTGAGTTAAACTGTGTTTTCTTCTACTTCTTTTCTACTGTGGGAATGAATGATGGTATAATGAATGGGTAGGCAAAATCTCGGCATCCAGGGTTTTTTTCCAAGTATTTTGTACTACACTAGAGATTTCAATTGAGTGTGTGTGAAAAGAGGTTTTTCAAAGATTTTTCTCCTCCTCCTCCTTTTTTGCAAAAACCAGGCGAAGAGGGGAATTTTTCAGAGGATTTTCTATGGAATCAGAAAAAAAGAAGACTTAGAGAATTGAAATGTTGTCGAACATGGGACTTTTAACAGAGAGAGAGTGGAATAAAAGTACGTGATGAGACATAAATAGAAAAGTCAATACATTTTGTCAGACACACACACACACTGCTGCTGCTGGGGAGGAGAGACGACTGTGTGTGTTTGTGTGATGGAAGAATCGCTATTAGAATGTAATAATGGAGTTGAATATTTGAGTAACCTGCATGCCATGCCAATTTACACTTCAGCACACAGTTTCGGGGTACAAAGCTCTGCCCATGTTGTGTACCCCCTCTTTATAACAAGGTATCACAATCAACAACGATTGAAGAGGATTTGTGTGTGTGTGTGTACACTTATGTATGTACATCATGTGCAGAAGGGGGGAATGTCAGTGGTTTTTCTTTCTCCTTGCATTTTTATTTGGATTTTTGTACTGGATCTATTGTGATGCACACACACATGCACACACACAGCACAGATAGACAGGTGATTGGATGTGTGTGTGTGTGAGCTACATGGCTCAGAGGTCTCTTTGTGATGTGTTCGAGGGGAAAAGTGTGACTGTCATGTACAGCAGAGAGAAAAGACTACAAAGTGTATGAAGAGAGAGAGAGGGTAAAAATAGGAAAAGGATAAAATGTAACAATTGTGCACATATTCAATGTACTGTGTGTGTGTGTCGGTGGAGAGAGAGAAGGAATTGTGCACGCAAACTCTGGAGAGAGAGAGAGAGAGAAAAGTTGGCAAATTTTTTTCCATGATCACACATGGAGTAAAAAGGGAGGGGAGGGTTATTGCAAAAAATTATGTAATAATGATTCCAGATTGGATAACAAAGAGCGGACTCTTCATCAAGGGTTTTTGCAGAAAGGGAGGAAGAGAGACGTGTGTGTGTGTCTTTGTGAGGTTGCTGGAGGGTCTCGTTATTTATACACAGATTTTGTACAAAATTTACTTTGATTACTTTAACTGTTAATAGAGTGGCGGGGTGTGGGTTCAAAATTTTAATTTTGTCCTGTTGTGTAATCCCACAGACAAGTAGGCACACACTAATTGTGCATGTGGTGGTGGCGTGTGTGTGTGTGTGTGGATTAGAGTACAGCTGTTGATTTATTTTATTTTAAAATAATTTAACGCTGCATTTGGAATGAAAAGGATGAGGAGCGAAGGACTTGAGTGATTTCTCTAAAATGAGATGAGAGTGTGCTTTGGGATCATGTCTTCTTTCTTCTTCTTCTCTTCCTCCACCTCCTCTTGTCTTAAAAGAGGAGATCCAACATTTCCAACTGGATGTAGAATCAGAGAAGAGGAGAAGAGAAGAGAAGGAGAGCCATGGCAATGACAGCCGTGAAATGTTACATGCTAAATATTTTGTGCTAAAACTTGAACCATCATGGATTAGGAACGTGTGTATGCATTTCCTTGCAATTTTCTCTCATCCCCTCCCTCCTCCACTAAACCAGGAGGAGTTTTATGTGTGTGTGTGTATTTGGCAGAATAAATTGCAACTCCTCTCTCTCTTCGTCGTTTTGTACTGTCTAGGAACAGAGAGATTTGTCCTCTTAGCAAAATGTTTCATCTCCATCCAGAAATGGTTTGGACTTGAGTCGTTTTGAAGTTGAGGGATGAAAAGATACACACACACACACAAAGAGAGAGAGAGAGGCGCGTATGGGATAATGTTTGGGCATGACAATGTTCTAAGTAGTTGATAAACGAATGTGATCCATCATTCCTCTCCTCCGTCTACTCCATCATGTTGAGCTATCTCTTCTCTCTCGCCATTTTAACTATGATTAAAGTGGAGCCAAAAGAGAAGGTGTGTGCTGTGAGTGTGTGTGTTGTGTGTGTGTGCGGATTAGATATAGTGGATATTCAACAACCCCAGTGCTACATGTATTGTTTAGATAAAATATGTAGAGAGTGCATAACAGATAGAATGTTGGGGTGTATGGTGCATGACCCGGCACAGGAGGAAATAAACTTTGTACACACACACTGTGTTTGCAGTGTGTGTTACAGAGAAGAGGGGAGATGAGGAGGAGGCACAGTACAATGTAAAGAGGGAAAGAGGCGAAGGAGAATGTAATTGAGCTGAGCATGTTGAAGAAATGTAATTCAAGATTTTTGCACAAAGGGAAACATCCCCCCCATGTCTCTCTCTCTCTCTCTTATTCTCTCTCTCTGATGTGTGTGTTCGAATTCATGTTCTAAATAAGAGAGATGGTCTTGTGTGTGTGTGCATAGATGTCTGTCTTCTTTTTTTAAAAAGGCGGACTGACTATGTAGGGATGTACGATGGAATATGTAGTATGTGCAGTTTTGCACGTACAACAACTTTGTGTGTTTGTTGGTTGTTGTACAAAAGGGAATAAAATCCACACGAATATGTGTTCACAGAGGAAACTGAATTCTCAAGGTAGTTAACGGCAGTCACTATTAAAATTTATGATCATACAAAAAAGAAAAAAAACAAGGGGGATGAAAGGCAAGAAACATGAAAATTTATATTAAATTTTTAGATAGACAATTCAGTCCAATTTCCATTCTAGTCATGGAACAGAAAGAGAGAGTGAAATAAAAATTTTAAAGCCAAATGAGAATTTTCCCGTGATCTCCTTTTTTACGATTGACAAAATGTTGTGTAGGTTTATATTATTTTTGTGTGGGTACAAACTACAAATTGTTGATATGGCAAATAATGGAATTTCGATCAACATTTTTGTGTGTGGAGGGATCTGAATTATTTTTTTTGGTAAAAATAGATTCCTATTTGAGGAAATGCATTTTTATTCTGTACTTGTCTTTTGTCAAAGAAGAATTAATTGTGACTCTCTACGTACTTCTTTATGTGTTGTGTGTGTCTGTGAGAAAAAGAGAGAAATCAGATTGAAGGACAGGACAGGATATTGTTTCAATAAAATTAGGGTGAGGCTGTGTGCACAAACACACGAGCTACTAAATTATGTGTATAAATATGAGAAGAAATAAGATCCACATAAATTCATCTGTGACTGACTTTCCTGTTTTTCAATCATCTGACAACATTTGTGTGTGTGTGTCTGTAAGAGGGAGAGAGACAGAGGGGCTAGGCTGTAGATTGGCTACATGGACGACATTTTGAGGGCACTTTTATGTTTTAAACAAATTTGGATCGTTACAACATGGACTGGTTGTTCCTCCTCCTCTCCTTTTTGCCCTGTGTTGCGTTGCCTTGTTTTCCTCTGTCAGACGAGAAGAGGATGAGGAGACATTTAATTTATGATGTACTGAAGAAAAAACTGGCTGAAAACTTTTTATAAAAATTTTTATGAAAGAGGATATGATTGGGGTTTTCTTCTCTTCCTCCTCTTTAGTTTTTGAGGAACATTGATTGAGGGAAGCCATCAACATTTTCCCCTATCATTCCACACACACACATATCCCTCTCCTGTGTGTGTGTGTGTACAGAGTATTGAAACATGGTTCGTTGTTTATTTTCCTCCCATAAATTATTTATTGTAAAATTGTAATAGAGATGGATGGAGACTGGAAAGAAGGAGAGTGGAGAAGAGAGAATCTTATGGACCAATAAAATGTTTCATAGTTTACTGTCTATTTATTTCTGTCTGGGAAATTTTGTCTTGACAAACACACACACACACACCACATAGGAAGTTTCTTGGTGGCCGCTCAATTTTCCTAAACTCTCTCTCTCTTCGTCTGTCTGTGTGTGTCAGAATTGAAAAAAAATCATTGCCAGTTGTCTCAACTGCTGTTTAATTTACAGAGTGAGTGAAGAGAATGACTCTCTTTTGCATACGGAGGGCTGCAGACAAGGTGGTTTGTGTGTGTGTCGTAACTTTCACGTCCCACACGTCCTATAAACCAGAGGAATAGTAGAGGCGGGGGAGAAATTTTTGCAGGAAATGCATTTTTACAAGCAACGTCGAATTTTCTTGAGAGAGACGAAGGGAACAACGAGACAACTCGGGTCTGTTTGACGCGCTTACGTGTGTGCGTTATGTGTGCACACTGTTTTTCTGTGCTATATAAAAGTTTTAGTAAATGGGAGTTTTGTAATAGGAGACAAGGGGGAAAGAGGAGACACACACACACAGGCACACACAGTGAGAGAGAGTGTGTAGACTACGATTAGACGATGGCGGAGAGTATCGATTCTATGTTTATTTTCTCATCCGTCTATGAAAGTATCCATTTTCCCTGTCTCTTTTTTCGTTTCGTTATGGCTACTGCAAATCCTTCTCCCTTTCTCTCTCTCAAGACATGCTTTGTTGACGTAGGCCTCACTCGAGGTTTTTTTATTTTCTCCAAAAAATCTTTCTACCGGTTTCCATCTGCCAATTGTGTGCATGTGTGGAGTGCATGTAAAATGATGGAGGGACGTGTGGATGACACGGAAAAAAGGTTGAGATGGGTTTGTGTACATTTGAGACGACTCGATTGGAGTGTGTGTGTGTGTGTCGGAGAGTGAGGGGGAGGGATTTTTGCAATTTTTGCACACCCTCCCTTTTAGTTAAAAAGATGGGAATAGACAGTCTATAAACTTAGAGGGAGGAGAAAAAAAAGATTTTTTGAAGAGGGTGTCATGTGATGAATAAAAAATACATTTTTGAGGGCTGAGTTAATAAAAGGCTGTCTCTTCATCTCTTCGGAGAGATGGAGAGAGACAAGCAGACACATCTACTTGTTAGCTGGAAGTAAAAACCACACTGCAATGTGCAGTATGTGTGTATGTGCAGCTTGATGTTATTTATGAGGACTCCACATTTTCCCTAATAGATTTTTTTCTCCAGAATAGAGCTAAGGACGCGCGTGTCGAGCTGTACGAATTAAAGAGGGGTGGACATGGAATACTGGACACACGGAGGCGGATGACGTACACAAAACGAAACTCATGTATTGTATATGTGTGTGTGTTTTGTGTGGATGAGGAAAAAGTGTGTTGAAAATGAGAAGGATTTTTTTCCCGGTGTCGTATCGTATCACATCATGGCCTATATTCCAGGAGTAGAAAATCTGTTCACATTTTTTTGGTTGGTGGGTAGCCTTGAGTCTCTAAGGAAATGTTGTAAAAATGGAAAAAACTGGTTTTGCACTATAGAGAGTGTGTGGTTACCTGCTGTGATTTGATGGAGAGGCGAGTGGAGAGTGTGTGTGTGTTTGGAGATGTAGAAGAATAGTATAGAATAGAATAGTGTAAAAAAAATTACAGTTGCATTTCCACGTAATATTTTTCCCTCTAATTTTTATCTCTCTTAATTTCCTGAATATATTTATACACTCGTATACATATATACGATAGGACTTTATATGGAATTATATAGTGAGTGTGTGTGTATATCTGGAGGGTTGCCATTTTCCATTTTGTGACTCAGGTGTGTCCTTCAAAGTATCCTGCCTGGGCAGTCCTTTTCCTCCTCCTCTTCTCTCTATAGTTTTATACGGTATGACTTGTGGTATATATGACTTGTTCCTCTTCTGCATTGACTTTCAACAACAATGGAAAGTCATTGGAAACAGAGAGAGAAAGAGGTGCAGAATGTAGGTTATTATGCAATTTTATAATTGTACGAAAAGTCTCTCGCCGTCTGTGTGTGTAGAGCGATTCCCATTTGCAAAAAATGGAAAGTAATGTATTTGAGAATTTGCATCTTTGTGTACTTGTGAGGATACCATCTGCCACTTTTGTTCTCTTTAAGAGAGAGAGGGAAAAATGATCTCAATGTCAATCAGATTGGGATTTTTTTTCACATAAAAAGTTGGTGACAAGGAGCACTTGTCCTTGCCTTGTGGAGCACGTGGCAAAATTAGTACAATTGACTTAATGAAGTTGACGGGTGGAATAAAGATTTGACTAAGGTCTCCGCTTGGTCCACAGTCAGTCGGTCACACAAAAGCATCACTTAACATATCATAATTAATATCGAGAAGGAAAAATGGAATATTCGGGGTCGCTGGCTGTGCATTGTGTGTGTGTGTGTGTGTGGTTGATGATGCACGTTGAGAACATATGTGTGTGTACTCACACTCACACAATAGACTGTAGAACGTGTACGATGAGTTGTGGAATAAAATGAAAAGTTAATCATTGTAATTACGTTTCTTTGGTCATACAATTTTTTATTTGATTTTTCAACTTGATCCCTCTACACACGAGTGTGTGTATGCCGTGTGTGCCGTGTGGATTGTGAATCGATCCATTTAATAATACAGATAAAGATGTTGGTTCAGGTTGGAGAGATACAATACAGTGAGGGAAGGTGTGTCAAGTTTTCTTCTTTTTCTCATCTGAACTCATAATTGGGTTTTCCTCGTCTCTCTCGTCTTGTAATCTGATATTTCAAAAGAGGGGATTTTTTAATTCAATAACCATAAGAGAAGAGCATGCAATACAACCAATTGATGGATTTTTTTGTGGTATTTACAAATGTCTATTGGAACTGACCGTGTTTGTGTGTGGGAGAGAGAGAGAGAGAGGAAGATTAGAGATTGAGTGTCCTTCGCCTCCTTCCTTATGAAACCACGTTTGTGATTTTAAATTTGGATTTCTATCATGCACGTAGCTGTAGCTATGCTGTGTGTGTGTGCGTGCACTCCACTCTCTTTTTTGAAGGGTAGTTTGAGACGAGTGTGTGTGTGTGTAAATATAAAGAAGCAAATGGGGGGGGGGGGGGGGTTTAGAATCAACAGAGTGCAGTTGATACTTGTGTATAATAAAATGAAATGGGGATATTACAAGAAACGATTGAGTGGGAAGTTGTTACTTTCCAAGGTGTATGTTTGATTTTTTTTGTACGTTTTTTGCACACTGCCTCAAAGTATGAGTGTAACGACGTTCGTGTACAATGCAGACTGCATCCTACAAAAAATACAGAGAGACAGAGAGAGAGGAATATCCACTTTGTCACACTCACATCGTATAACGATTTTCATGTTTTTTATCGATAGAAAGGGGAGGGTAGTGTGTGTGTGTAATGCGTTGCAAGTTCTGGATGTGGATGTGATGGAGGAGTACAATAAAAATACAAGAGTGATGGAATGAATGCTCCTCCATATTGTGTTTGTGAAGGAGCGAGAGGATAGGAAGAGAGAGTGTGTGTGTGTGTGTGTGAATAATTTATTTTGTCAAGTTGTGCACGATTGATGCCCTTAACAATGGGTTTTTCAAACTTTTTCCTACTGGAAGTTGGAATATGAGCGGGAGAAGAGTGGTTTGAATTTTTCCGGTTTTTCAGGATTTCTACGAGAAATTTGGACTAAAAAAGGAATTGACACTTGTCTCCATTTTGAAGTCTAAATTCTTAAAACTTGTATCGTGTATAGAGAAATTGGTAAATACGAGAGAAATATGGTTCTACTTGGATGACTCGTCCAAGACTCTTCCGTTCCCTAAGGGATAATAATAAATGAAGATATTAAAAAATGATTGCGATTTAGTACTTTCAGTTTCCTACACAATTTTTTCAATACCTAATAATTACTCGAGAGAGAAGGAGAAAGAGAAATAAGTAGAGTGCATGGGAGGATTGTTTAGGTACAAAGCCTTGAAATAATATTTCACATGTTTGACTCTCTCTCCATTCTATGAGTCTATTATGGGCGACTGGAGTGACTGGGTTTAATTATTTGTCTAATTATACGTGTGTGTGACTGTGTGTGTGTTGGCTGGAGAGGCGAGGACAATGCAAATTTGATTAGGTGAAGTCGGGTGTGTGCGGTTGAGGGGTTATAACTTTGGGAATTTCTGTGAGAATGGGAATGCAAGGAGGAAAATGGTTGTGGGGTGCAATTATTATTGATTTTAAGGACAACACTCAATACTTCTCATATCGTCCGCCACTCTCTCTCTCTCTGGAATATCCTGAATATATGATCATAGACACTCCAAAACTCGTCATTCTAATTTCACTTCAATCCTCCTGTCCTACAATCGTAATGAATGTACTGTATTGGGATTGTAGTCACTTCAGTGTGGGTTGAGAAGGAAATAAAATAATTAATACACACTCAACACACACACATACACACACAGCGAGAGAGTTCCTTTCACCCGAACAAGTTCTCAACTTTCACCATCCATTTTCCTTTGATAAAGTTTGATAAAAAACTTTTTTTTCTTCCTTCTGAAATTAATTTTTATTCCTGGGAAATGAGGAGACGAAAGAGAGAGAGTGTGTGTGTGAGAGAAAAAAATTACAAATTACTTTTCTGTTTAAACAGAATTTATCTTTGACAAAGACTCGACTAGCTATTATTACTTCATCGCAATTGGAAGGAGGAGGATGACTGTTGCACTACACCTCGTAATTTGTATTATTACATATTTTGCATGTTATGGAAGAGGCTAAAGAAAAAAAGTTTTTTCTTCTCCTTGCCAATTATAGTGGGTAACTTTTCCGCTGGTTGCCCTATTTGATTTTGTGTGAATTGGTGAATTGAGGGGGGGAGTCTATAAGTTTTTCATTGGATGTGAATGTATATAAAAATATGGATAATTGATAGTGTCGACGTCTTTTGGCCTCAATCCATGTGAGAAAGGAAAGGAAAAACCATTCACTCTTCCTCCCCCTCTCTTTTGAAAAAACACTTGGTTTGAAAATGGTACAAGTGGGGGGAGGAGGAGGAGATGATCATCTTTAGAAAGATGTGAAGGATGGAAGTTGCATTTTCTAGAGAGAGAGAGGGCACATAACACACAGGGAAGGGAAAAGAGAGTTCATTTGACACGAGATAATATATTACAATTTTTTTCTTTCTTTCTTAAGAAGAAGGGAGGGTAATGGTGAAAATAGACAGGAGTCAACTGTTGATTGCTGTTTATATTATGACAGGTTCATCCATGGAGAAAGAATTTATTGTTGGCACAGTCTCGACTCCCTTCAGCCGCCCTCTTTTTTCTCTCTCTTGGGATGCACTCTCCGTACACTGCAAAGTGCACACGCTCTATGTGTGTGTGTGTGTGTATGCAATTGTGAGTTAGTTATGAGGACCTGTCAATTTTGTCATTTTGTTGTTGTTACGACCTGCTGATTGCCCTAGCTGAGAGAAAGGGTAGCTTCGACAGGGACAAAGTTAGAACTTTTCCTATTTGCTATGAGGAGTAAAGGGCATGTCAAAGAGAGAGGAATTCGTTTTTTCATCAATTATCCGTTTTGTAGAATTTAATCGTCTTCTGGTTGTGCATGTGTGGATCGAAGATGAGTAAAAGAAGAGAGTAAAACCTTTGGTTGTGTTTTTGTCCTTCGATCTCTCCTGTCAGATTCTGACTTTGACTTCTGATTCTGATTAGCCACGTCTTTTTTTTCCTACCTTCCTCTATTATCTTGTATCCATTATAGTGAGATTGTTGTGTAATGTAATTCGTCCTTGTTTTCATGAAAACGTTTTTCTCCTCAAGTCCAAGTCCAACTTGGATTTTGATTGGATGGAATAAACAGACAAATTTTGTAAGGGTGACTCTTGTCGTCTCTCGGTAGTCACTCTCACAAGAGAGAGTGATAGGATGGAGTGGAGTGTGGTCGTCAATTATGGATGGTTGGAGTAGACTATGCGTTTTTTTTAAATGGCTGGCTCATGGGATGAAGAAGAAAATGAACTTGGCTGCATCATGAGGAAACTGCATGGGTTTCTCTCTCTTTCTCTCTTTTGTACTTTGTACTCTTGGGTTTTGTAGGAAAAGAGTGGAGGAGGAGACGGATACGTGTATAATTCATCTTTGAGTAAAAGTCTTCTCTTCTCCTTTGTCATCAGTGCATTTTGGAGGAGAGGGGATGGTGGCCATATTGTATGTATGTACGCGTGTGTGAGTGTGTGGAGTATACATTTAGTCATAATCTTCCGAGCATGATTTTATGGCTCACCTTGAAAATATAAAATAAATTGCCGGCTGCTTTTTTTCTATCATTCTCTTCCTTCGTCTTGTCTCTCTCGCTCTCTAGATGGATGGATGGTGTGGTTTAGATAATTTTACAACGTGATTGCCATAAAGAATAATGGTGATCAGACTGCTGTTGCTGTGTGTGTGTGTGTGTGTACTCTCTCTCCGCGGATATGCATATGCAATGGATTGCATTGCAGTGTGCAATAAAAATGGACTCTCCTCTCCTCCTCCTCCTCTGTGGACTCGACGATTCTCTCTCTCGAATCTTTTTCGTCTGCTTGAGTCTCTATTTTTTTTAAAAAGGGTTGACGAGTCTACTCTCTCTCTCTCTTGTAGTTTTTATGTAAGGTGTACTTTTTTAGGCAAGAGATCTGTCAGCCAATGAGAAGTGGAGATGAAGTGTATGGTGTGTGTGAGAGAGAGAGTGGATTTGCTGTGGTGGTGTCTCAACTTATTCTGGGTTGTGATTGCAAGTTGTAGCAGGAGCCATTAGTGTAACTCTGATGTATTGTACTATTATAATAGTTAATAAAAGCTGCTAGCCATGGATTGCCATCCCCGTCGTCGTCTGGCCATTAATCATAATTGCTATTTAGACAGCCTGGATGCGGTTTTTTTCTCTTCCCTCTCTCTCTCTCTCTCCTTAAATACTCTCTTTATGAAAGGCCTCATTCAATGTTGGAGATCGTATGCAAGTTTGTGCATGGAAATCCTTTTATTAGACTATAATTTTAAATGGATACAGTATGTAACATGGAGGATTTCTTTGAGTTGCAGTCCGTTCCAAAAAGTTTTTAAATAAACAGAGGATCTGTTTGTCTTTTCCAATTGTGGTCATTTCTCTCTCTCTGCGTGTGTGTAGTTAAATAGTGCAGATGCAGAGGGAATGAAGTAATGAAGATGTGTAATATTTATCTTGTTATTTTTTTTATTTTAAAAAAAATTGTTTTTGAAAAAAGGTTTCATCCAGAACTTTCTATTTGATTTTTTAAAAAATATCAGAAAAAACTTGTGTCTACAATGTGTACTCTAATAGTAAATATTGATGTTTTTAAAAACTCTCTCTCTCTCTCTCTCTCTCTCTCTCTTGTGGTGAGATAATAGAACTTAAATTTCGAAATGACAAACCATGAAATGTGACAGTGTTCAAACATGTTTTTCATATTTTTTTAAAACTATTTCAAATCTCCTTATCAAAAAAGTTGTACTAATGCGCATTTCACAGTTCTAGTACATTAGAAGATAAGAGTATTTTGAGAAATTAAATAATGTGAAGGAACACCATTAAGAGTTTTAGGATGTAATGGATTTCATTCATTACAGAAAGTGACTGATTTAGAACCACTTTTGACCTCTCTCTGTCATGTCTCCATGCTACGTTTTGAAGGGGATAATTGCATAGTTGTGTTGTTGTCGTCCTCGTCTTGAGGAGGATGACAGTGGTTAGATTATGTAGACAGTGGAGTGTAATTATGATTAAGTTTGTTTTAATGAACTTGTCTTTTCCATGTCATGATGGTACTTATCTAATTTACTCTTACATGTATAAGTATGCGCGGTCAAAGTTATGGTGCTAAATGCAATGGACGTCCGGTCAATTTCTTGTGTAAAAGTAATGATGATGATTTTTGTAAAAATTGAGTATTTAATCACGTGTCTTGATTTTTGATTTTATAGGAACTGAGATCATCTCCTGTGGATGAATTGGATGACCATGTGGTGATAAAAAAGATTCGGTGTGATACCGGGATTTCTCCTGTGACCTCGACTCCCTACTTTGATTCCTCCTCCACTTCGATCTCTTGTTTGCCAACCAAAAAGAGGCCACCATTTCATCAATACTCGACGAGTGACGATCAAATTAGTAAGTTCCTTTTTTAAAAAGATGAATTCTTCAATTTGACATCCCATTTCTTGTGTATGCGAATTTACAAGAGTTGAGATTTGACTTTCATCTCGACATTCTTTTTAATTGTTCTAATGGGATCGTGACATTGTCTTGGCCTCAAATTCTGACGGTTTTTCTTTTCACCTCTCCCTCTAGACGTGTAGGATTTTTGTCTGTCTGAATTTCTCTCTCTCTAAATAAGTAGTCGGGATACTTAGCTGTGTGTGTGTGTTGACTCAAAATCTGTGGATGTGGAACTTGCACTTAATTCTTTAATCTGTTTAGAAAGATTCAAGAGGCGAAAAATTTTCTTACATGATGAAATGGTGCAGACTGCAGTTCGTCAACTTGTTGACTGCAAGAGAGAGATTCACAAAGACTTTCTGAGTGTGTACGACGTGTCAAATGAGGGACATTCCCAGTCAACTCTATTTTCAGTCTGACTAATCCGATTTTACTGTGATAGAGACTAGGAGTCCTAAATATAAATTCACACAAGGAATTTCAGTAGGTTCAAGTCTCCTTCTTTAGGATTGTGTGCGTGTGTATGTCACTGTGGGTAAGATCGGATTGATTAAGGGAGGATTTCCCCGTACAGTTTAATGACAGTTGGACATAATTATTTATAAATCTTTGGAAGGGAAGGATGTACAGGGTACTCAATAACCATTTGCCCCCCCTCCTCTACAGCTGACCCCTGACATGACAGAAAAAATCCACAAATACAGTTTTGTAGAGCTTCAAAATGCGGATCTAGTCCACTTTGTTTGGGATCAGTAGGTCAACAATTATAGCGCCAAAATTCAAAAACTAGAAAAAAACCTAACAATTTGTGTGTCCTCCATTTGACAACTGGACTTCATGAAACCGATTTTGACATGATCGTAAGAGTGTTTCAAACAATTCTGTGAATTGAAACAGTTTTAATTACTATGAAATATGACACAGAATTGTTTGAAACACTCTTACGATCATGTCAAAATCGGTTTCATGAAGTCCAGTTGTCAAATGGAGGACACACAAATTGTTAGGTTTTTTTCTATTTTTTGAATTTTGGCGCTATAATTGTTGACCTACTGACCCCAAACAAAGTGGACTAGATCCGCATTTTGAAGCTCTACAAAACTGTATTTGTGGATTTTTTCTGTCATGTCAGGGTCAGCTGTAGAGGGGGGGGGGGGCAAATGGTTATTGAGTACCCTGTACACTTTCTCTTTATGTACTTCACTCTCATACATCTATCTGTCTATGGTGAAAGCTACCTTTGAGTCTCATCAATCCATCCACACCTTTTCTTCGTCTCATCTTCCATTTCTGTGAGGGTTGGTGTATGTGTGTGTGTGACTTGTCTGTCTGTGAGTTGCGAGGAGGCCACCATCATGTTGTTTGCTTTTCTTTATTTTTCCTTCATGTGTGCGTGTGTGTGTGTGTTTGGAAAAAATGATAGTGTGAACTTATGGTTTATTCATATACTCATCCTTCTTCCTTTCTCTCCTCCTCCTCCTTCTCTTTCCACTCTTCCTTAAATATTTATCGAATTCTCGTGAAAGAAGAAATACGGACACACAGTCACCGACAGAGAGAGAGTGTGTGTGAGACAAAAAAGAGACACTTAATGATATCAGGAGCAGACAAGGGCAAATCTTATTTCCTTGAGCACCAAATACCACATCACATCATACAACACAGGAAAGGAATGGAGGAGGAGGAGACAGGGAAAGAGACGACAGACCTAAAAAATGGCTTTTCAAAAAATCTACGTACAATGAATAACAATAGTTGACTATACAGTTTTCATTCTCGCACGTTTGTCCTCCTATGCAAACACAGGAGGAGGAGGAGGTGGACAGGAATGCGTTCAATCTTTTCTTCCTTTCATGTGTTACCTTTTGAGAGGAAATATGTTTATTTATACATACGTAGCATAAATTTGTCACGATGGAGGGAATTTTGAAAAAAAATGTGACATGAAGAAATTTATTTAATCATTTTAAAATTTGGAAATCGTGTACGTGTATGTATTCTTCACACATTTTTTGTCTCCTGTTGCTCTCTCTCTCTCGCTCCTCTTTTTCTCACTTTCTCTGGTGAAAGTCGAAAATTTTTTAAATACAAATTCTTATTTTACCAAAAACCAGAAGCATGGGCGGGAAGGATGAGGAAGAAAAGACGAGATTCCAGAGGAAAAAATAAAAGAGGAAAAAAAGAAAGGGATGTTATTGACAAGATGAACATGACACGAGTGGATAGTTCAATATAAAAAGTGCCATCGTGTGGAATAGAATAGAATAAAAAATGAGGACTATCCAAAAACCCTATATGAGCTATAAAATTGGATGCAATATCAGGCTACTTGAAATGATGACACGTTCACCCTTCCCCAATGTTTTCCTCCTCTTCTTCTCTTCTCTTCTCTACTCTCTCTCTCCACTCCATCCTCCTGTCCTTTATCTTACTTACTCAAATGTGGTCATGATCAAGGCGCGCAGCCTGTGGAATGCAGTGTATCCATTTTTTCCACTCCTGGAATATGTAATACACAAATGTAGCCTTCAGGAGCAACGTACCCCTCGAGTACGGTGAGTGGGGAATTTGGTTTGGTAGTGTAGAGAGTGAGAGTGTGTGTGTGTGTTTTTTTAACTCTTCCTTGATATAGGACACACATGATAGGAAGATATAGTCCATGGGGGAGAGTGTGTGTGTGTGTGTAAAGTTCAGACTTTCTCTCTTCATTCACTCACTCATCCGCACTGCGGAACTACTACATGGAAAGAAGACTGAGAGGAAGAGGAGTAAAAAAAAGAGAGACAGGGAGTGAGAATCGCTGTACGTTTCCAGACTACATACACTTGTCTCTGTCTACTCTGCCCCTGTGTGTGTGAGTCTCTCTCTCTCTCTCCACATTGGAGTCAGGATCATATGGCAGAGAGAAGGGGATCGACGCGAAAAGAGACACCAAAACTGAGCGAAGAGAATAATACAGACTCTAAAAGAGACACGGGAGAAGGGAAAAAAGCTTCCAGGCAGACTTTCCTCCATTCTTCCCTGGACCATCTTGAGAGTCCAATAAACTCTGATTTTTTTTCTCCTTGCCCTTTGCAAAATATGAATTAGTAGGACAAAGGAAGAGTAGGATTAATATACAAAGATACATTTCCAACTGCGAAAAGGAAAAAAAACCCTATCTACTTTAATCTCCTCCTCCTCTTCCTCCTCATCATCATTTTCCTTTCAAAAGAGAGATGCAGTAGAGAAAAAAAACAACGAAGAGAAAGAAAGAGAAAGTTGAATGTACAGAGTATCTCCATCACTTCCCTCGCTGCATATCACAGGACAATGTTGTCAATGCAGTTGGACGAAGAGAGATAGTGTACGGGAAACAAATTAGTGGGCAAACGTTGATGAATGATAGAAATGATAGTGAACAAGCGACTCATATATAATATGTAATAGTATGAATATAAATACATTTTGAAAAGAAAGCATGGAAGGGATAGGGAAAGTGGTGAAAGTTGAGTGGTTGGTGACTTTGGAAGAAGTGAGAAATTGTGTGTGTGTATTTGGCGTGCTCGAATTTGTCCCCAAATCGTTCCTTTGTCACTACTAAACGGACACATACATACACCATGGCTTCTTCTCTCTTTGACATTGAACCACAATCCGGATTTGCATGGAAAAGGATCCTCATCATTCACCCACCCTTTCCAAAAAGGCAACAAGAGGCTGTGTCCTATATTGGAAAGAGAAATACAATGAAGTGAATGATAGTTATTCCTCCAATATGACCACACATGTACATTCAACGTGCGTAGTATACATAATATGTACACAATCATTCCTTTGTAACCAGTTTTTGACAAAGTGATTTGAACTGGAGGCATTTATTTTTTGATAAACCATTTAATTCAAACATAGTCTAGACTGTTCATACAATGACCATTGGAGAGGTGACAGTGGACTGATGGTGTAATTATTTTGTTCTCTTTTCAAGCTACCGAGTAGTTGTACACAAATTGAGCATTGGATACTTTCGTGTACATGAAAGGAGGCATTTTGTAGTCAAGCAAAACGATTTGTTAAAAAATGTGTATTTGTTCAGAGACAGAGTACGTGTATTTGTGCATTTTAGCGTATGTACACCTGTGCTGTTCAGAGTGATGACATCACATTCCAGAAATAGCCAAGGTTAGGTGAGTTGCCAGTGGCTGGGTGGGGATGAAAGAGTTGGGTGAAATTTATTTATTTATTGCAAAGTAAGGAGCTCGATTCCACCACCACTACTACCACACACACACACACGTCCATATACATACACACAGTCCGGAGTCCATAGTCTCCAGTGAATGTTGACGTAATTTATGACATAGTAAATAGTTACCACCTCCCGGCTTTCTCTCTCCCTCTCCCTCTCTCTCTCTCTCTTTTCCCTATCTCTCTATCTTGCTTTGTGTGCTGTATGGTGTGTGCGGGGAATGTGGGGAATGTGTAAAGTCGGTCAGATTCCATGGCCCAACTTGTATGAGGGAGGGAGGGAAAGGAATAAATTAATATGAATGTGAGTGAGTTTGTATGTTTGTGTGTGTGTACAAACACGTATGTTGTTAATAAGACCAATGGTATTAGTACAACCCGTCTACCTAGCCACCACCACCACTCCTTTTATGTGTAGGTTGTGAAGGGGAAAACAGGATTTTAGGTCATCACTGACCCAAACTTTACAAAAGACTGCCAGAGCCAGTCAGAACAGAAAAGAGAGGAGAGGAATCAATATTTTCCTTCCTGCCCCCTAAACCCGCATAGCATGCCACAGTACATTACGAAAGCTGTGTGTGGGAGCTGGGACATTCTTTAACTGACTGAGGATGTGGGGTGGCTGGTGGAGTGCTCAAGTTTGTCCACTTGAGCCACAACAAAGTCACAGCTGGTCCAATGTAATATTTATGTACATATTTATGAGTCCTCCTCTTTTTCTTCTCTCTATATCTCATATGGATGTCCCTTTCTCCATGACTCTCTTCAGTTTAAACAAGGCCTAGTCACTGTACAGTACACATATTTTGGATCCTAATCTTCAGTCTTCCCACTTTCTCTCTCTCCTCTGCAAAATTACTTTAGAAAATTTTACAAATACTACAATCACATATACATGCCTACGCTTATACGTTATTTGTAAATGTACATTTAAGTACAGACTCAGAGAGGGTCATAAGATTGCCATTCATAGTCCTCCTCTCACTCTCACTCGTATAATAAACATCTCCCATCTCCAGTTTTACATAAATTCTCTGATTTTGCACAGACACGCTCGTACAGTGCATCGGCAGTCTAAAATACAATGTATAAGCAAGAGTGAAAGTCGGAGTAAAATTTGGGAGTTGAGAGTAGAAGATTTATTTATCTTTGATGAGTCAAGGGGACAAATTGTGGAGGACTGTCGCCATTCACACGTTCCAATCTCACAGAGCAGAATGCTGTTGCAACAATTTTTTACGATAACAAGACTAGACTGCCTTTAAATTTATTTTATGAATTTCCCTCCCACATCCAGACACACATTATGAAGACTTCTCTGTCTACACTTTTCTAAAATTGGGAAACAAGGAAATTTGGGCGTGTGGAATGACTTTTAATACAATTTTCTGTTAATTAACTCCTAAACGGATGTAATGATGCCTATGTAAGCTTGTTTACAAGTTCTCTTTGCCTTGTAAACAAATGTTACGAGTTAATTTTGTAATGAGTTATTTTCCTAAGTATTTTCGAAATACGTGTACAAGTATTTACATTCAGTTTCTCTTACGCAGAAATATGTTAATGTTGTTCTGTACGTGTTTTAGGCAAACAAGTCTTGACGAGGAATAACACAGCTGTGTCTATGTTTTGTCTTTTACACACTTAATTCACTTTCACCAAACTCCCTTCCACTTCTCTGCTCTTTTTGTAACTTGTAACTTTGCATACGTCCAGGGTTACATAATTAATATGGTTTATAGAATTAAAATACAGAGACAACAGAATACAAAAGTCGAGATAGGAGGAAAAAGGTGGAGGAGAAGAAGAATAAAGTGTAGGACTACGTAGATTATGAGATTAATTATGAACCCTGTGGGGGTTTATGAATATTGAGCGTGAGAAAATTTTTACTCTCATTCCACATTAATTAAGTGTAGTGAAAATGATGATATTTGTTTTGAGAAGGAGAGACAGTGAAGAAAGATGAGAAGAGAGAGAGAGAGAGGAAAGGATTGTTGAGAAAATTTTACTATTTCCACTTTCTCTTCCTCTCCTGCCCAAAATTAATTACCGTATTTCCTCTCACACTTCCCGGGTCTCCGCTATAACCCTGCCTCTACTATAACCCGGGGGTCTCGAGGCATGAAAAATATAAGCCCCGCTTGTTTATATGACTCTCTTATAACCCTGCCTCCCTCATTACCCGGGGGGTCCGAGACAAAAAAAGTGATATACCCGGGGGGTTATGTGAGAGAAAATACGGTATACATGGAGTATATTTTTAACACACACACACAGACACCACTTACCAGACTCAGTTCCGTAGAGTATAAATAGAAAGAGAAGGTCGTGTGAGTCGTGGAGAGATCGGATGGCATAGCATGAATATTGTATATATTGAAGAGAGGGAGTAGGAGAAAATGGGAGAGGAGGAGGAGGAGAAGAAAAGATGAAAAACAAGTGAGGAAGAATATCTGGAGCGTCTTCAACTCACAAAGATTCTCTCAAAAATAATCTGACTACGAAGAGAGGAGGAGGAAAGAGAGAAAGAGAGAGGGAGAAAGGAGGAGAAAGACGCGAGAGGACGGATGAATAAAGGAAAATGAGATATTTTCCCAGAGGCCCTGACTTTTGTATTTCCATTTCGTAAATTGTCCCTGCATACGCTCCGCGCTTTCTGCAATAATCTCTTATTTATTTATGTTCCAAATCAAAAGTATGCACAGTCTACTCTCTATCTCTTGCTCCAGTGTAGAGAAAGAGAGAGAGAGAGAGAGACGAGGACGACGGTTGGGCTAGGGAAATAGAAACCTATTTTTACAAGTCAAGCTCAAGTAAGCAATAAGGCAAGTCTTCCCTCCTCCTCCTCTCCTTTTCCATGGTTGAAGATAGTGAAGTAAAAAAAGGAGAGTGAGAGATCTGTGAGATGAGATGAAGAGTGTGTGTGCTGCTTGCGTAAGAGCCAAAAAAACATGAAGCAACTTTGGCAATGGGATTTTCTCCTTTCTCTCCTATACTATCCTTCTAGCTAAAGTTGAGGCTGGCGCCGTATCTGTATAGTCAGTGCAAAAGCACGGGTAGCTATTTTCTCTTTCTTTGTGACTCCTTTTGTGTTGTTGAGAGAGAGGGAGAAAGTAGAAAGGAGAGGGGTTGAGGATTGAGGGAATGGTTATAGAGAGAGAGAGCATCCCGAGTATCTGTCTCTTCGTAAAGGACTTAATGGAGACAATAAATATCTCCATAAAAGCAAGTCCACACCAAAACAATGCTAAATATTGCCATTCTTCTGTCAACGCTAGTTTACTGTGGCTTCAACCAACACACTGTTTATCCGAACGTGTGCATTTGTGTGTGTGTGTCCTAGTATGCATACATTTGTACTTTTACAGAGAGATGAGTCTACGAAGTATAGAGAGAAAGACATGGGATAGTTTTTTTGGACGCTGTACAAAGAACCTAAATTCACTCAAACCTCGAGACAGGAGAATTTCGATGAAGGGAAGGAGGATTTTAATGCCCGTCTGAGTAATATCACTGTGGTATTCCATCCACTTGTCTGTGAATGTTGTGTTTGTGAGAAGATGACTTTGGCCCCGGCATACATGAAATTGATGTGCTACAAGTGAAGTCTCTTTGACTTCACGTGGAGACAGTTCAAAGGGTTCTTCATGTTCTGCAGCGTCTCTTTTTTCAGGAAAAAATTTATATTACAAAACGTTTTAAATGGTTCAAGTGTCCGGATTTTGATACAGAGGGAAATGTGATGAGAGATGAATGTAAAATGTGAAATATAAATTAACATTATTAAATATTAATGAATATTTTTTTGTGACTCCTATTCCATTTATCCAGGTCCTGCAGTACTGTCCGAAGGACATGAATGCAGATATTTGCGTCCATTTAAATCGAAAAGTTTTCAACGAGCATCCAGCATTCCGGTTGGCGAGTGATGGTTGTCTTCGTGCCCTCGCCATGCATTTTAGCATGAGTCACTCAGCCCCTGGTGACCTTCTGTACCATACTGGAGAAAGCATTGATAGTCTCTGCTTCATCGTCACTGGTTCTTTAGAAGTCATTCAGGATGATGAGGTCGTCGCAATACTCGGTGAGTGGATTTTTGTGTATTTTGATAGTTATTTTGTATATGATAAATATTTTTTGCTATTTGAAATGTTATTTAATTTTTAGTCCATAATTTCCCTTTATTTATTTATTTAAATTTCAATTCACACATACTTTACTTTTGACAGCTTAAAGTAAATTGAACCTCATTCCTAGTATTAATGTACTTTCATTACTCATGTCATATGGTGTCAATTTTACGTCCTATTTGGTTTTATTTAATCTCTTCACATTTCACACATTAGAAGTGAGGAGTGAAAGTCGGAACGGGGTAGTTCATCTAAATTGCAAATTATATTTATACAAACTGTCCACAACAACTAATGTTAACAAATGAAAGGACGAAACGAAAAAATAGAGATTTGTTTGTGTGGGCAAGTTTAAATATTTTCATAAATTCATTTTCATGTGGAATTCAAAACTTGAAAATATTTTTTGTGACAGCTCATCACTAACTTTCACCTCCTCCTCCTCCTCTTTAGTCCAATCCTTGAAGTCCAGTCTCTGTTATAAAGGAACATCACTAAACTCTTTATTTATTAGTTAGTAAAAAGCCATCTGATGTTGTTCAGAATTTCCTTCCATCCCAATTCCATAATTGGAGTTGCCGTTTAATTTAGCCAACTATTTAATCCAACACTTTTTCAGAGAGATAGAGAGAAAAAGAGAACATCATCAAGTCGTACCGCATCGGCGAGCAGAGGTTGAGTAGCAAGGAAATTCTATAATGAAATCAACTTCCGGAATAGCTTTCTCGTCTTTCCTTTCATTTCACACACACACAATTTAATTTACTTTTCACATTTCACTCGTTTGGAGCCTCCCTGATATCCTCTCTCTCTCTCTTTTCCTAGCCCGTTCACCTTTTTCTATGCAATTTCAGTGTCGATACAAATGTCCACAGTTTTTCTAGCGAGCGGAGGGAAAAACTGCTTACTCGAAAGCACATGTCACTTTAATTTAATGGAGATTGATACTTGCCCGTTGAAACTCTCTTCCTTCCCTCGTCCTCCTCTTCTCCCGCCATCCTTCTCCCATGCTCATCTATCAACACTCATCAACGATTCAATGGTAGCCAATTAACACCAAACATGCAAACCTAAATTTTCCATTTCAAAATCCCATTTATTTCTCCTCCCTCACATAACAGACTATGCAGATTTTCCTACACATACACACACGTCCGTATATTATCTACAATACAGTCTGGCTATTTTCGTACATCCTGCACACATACATACATGTATGTGGACAAGATGACTTTCTTTCTGTACAACAATGTGTCTGCACAGTGTAGAGAAGAGAGGGAGAGGAGTAGATAAATGGAGTTGTGGCTTAGAGTCATGCTCAAACGAAGAAATAATTTATTTCCTCTCTTTCTCTCTGACTACATCCGCTAGAGACTACATTTGTATGCACCAAAATTTCCCACAACTTTCATCTTCCGCCATGGTGTGCATAAGAATAAAATATTTACTATGCAATGTGCCATACACACTCCCATTTATTTTTACATACCATACGATACAACCACATACGCTCTACATGGAGAAAGTTGGGGAGAGAGGCCACATGTAAAGATACATTTCTTTGTACTCCCCAAGTCAATTATTGCAAGGCACATTGGAAAGTTTCTGAGAAGTATTAGAGACACAGAGAGAGGGAAAATTTCTCCTTCATGACAGTACCATACATTTATTGTGTACACTGTACAATGTATATCACTATATATCATATGTGTCCATGTATATAAAACAACTTCCCACATAATTTATTCATAGTTTTACTCGGTTTCCTGTAAATCCAATCCTCCAATCCGAAATTTTGTGCCTCAGAAAACACACGGTTACATATCATGTACATCATGACAACCTTATTCTTCATTGACTCCTCAATTGTGTGCTACTGAAGCACAAAACATACGGAAGAAGAGAAGGAGGAGGAGTCAAAACTTTCAAAGAAATGGAACAAAATGATTCATTCCATAAATGAGATTTGACGGCCTTGAATTTGTTTTTTTTATTGTGTGTCTGGGAATTTCATTCCCCATTTGTACATTGGGGTGTGTGTGTGTTTTTGTTCTAAGAAAAACAAAAAACAAATAAAAGGGACGTGAAGCGTCTTCGCCTTGGTCTGACAGCTTTTGGGAAAGTTCCAAAATTTTTGGCGGAAAAACAACAACATGTAATGTTACTGAGCACTCAAATTAAATATTCTTGGCCATTTTCTTTGGACTATTACTTTATTTTGTGTGTCTGTGTGTGTGTTTGTATTAAATAAGTGGTGTTTACCATGTAAGTTAATTGACAGAGGTAGAGGGGAGTAACTTAATTATGTTCTCAGCTTAGTGGGTCTTTGTTTGTGTGGGGGTGGGAGAGGAGGAGGAGGGGTAATGTATATTGTCAAGGATTTAGAAAGTATCTCTCTGTTTAAGTAAGCCAACTTTACAGTGTAAAATTATGATGATCGAAGAGAGAAAGCTTCACAGACACTTCAATTGCTTCTGATTGTTTCTGACATAATTAAAATTAAACATATTCTTACACTAAAGTAATCTTTTCCATGGTTTTGATGTAATGTCATCTTTAGAATATCCAAATCATTTTTTTGTTGATAGTTTGTTGACTATATCAATAGACATTATAGTTTGAAAATGAGAGCAAGTTAATGTCGAATATATTGTGTATATTTACAAAGGACCTCTGGATCCACATGTTGAAACAAGAAACTACTGAACCCAATCTTGTCTTTAATTTTCAAATTAAAAGTATAATACTCTTTTCTCTGGCCATAAGTTGGCCATCTAACCAAAAGTTGGATTGATTACTTACTTTCTTTTGACTGACTGCGTTTGCCAGTGTCCAATTCGGAAGAAAAGGATACTCTGTGGGGTTTAACAAATATTAAGTTGAAAGTTTTCACTTCCCTCCTGATTGATTTACTTTCATATACTTTCACAAGGGAGGGGCTCAATTTTGAAGTGGTGAAAGGAACTTTATGATACTCTCTTTATATTTATATACTTCCGTGGCATACACACTCTCTATGTTATATAAAAGTACAATAGGAGAGAGATTGCCTTTGAGCAAATACACATTAGCTAATTCAAAATTTTCTTACTTTCTCCCACGACTTGATTTCATTATAGTATAGAAACAGAAGAAAGAGAGAGAGAGAGAAGACAAGGCTGTAACAAAAGTAGTTGAATAAAATTTGGAAAGATTGTGCACATAGCCGCAGAGTAAGTAAATAATATTTCAAAGTTTTTCCCTCTCCCTCTTTTCTTCTCCCTTTCTCTGTGGATTTGTGGTGTAGCCTAAAATTAGTCTTTTAAGATTCTCACCAATAAATACAAACAAACAAAAGAAAACAACTTTCTATTCTATTGGAATTACTCCTTTCTCTCTCTCTCTCTCTCTCTCTCTCTCTGGGTATTTTGCCCGGCATCAGTATGAGCATCAGTGAGGAAAAGGTAAACAAACAGACCAAGAACATTTTGGGCTGCGGCTCTGTGGCCCAGAGATTGTGTCTGAGTGTAGAAGAGAGAGAAAGGGAGATGAACAGGGAAAAGGGAAAGTTAAGGTAGACATCATACGTATGTGCACATACACACCACAGTATTTCTATTTCAACAGAAAGAGAAAGAGAGAATCCACCTTCAGAATTTCCTTGTCGACATGAGGAAGAGAAAGCCTTGACTCTCGAGTATTTTGGTGGTGAGAATGAGCTTGAAGTGTGTGTCTCTCCATCCTCACACAAACACATACATGTGTGTGTGTATACGTACACAGTAGACATGCCATAGAGTTTGAGAACTGGAGCTCTATTAAACAAAATACTACTCTCTCTTACACAATATAACCAAACCCTCAGCCGCACTCACACACGAGTGCAGAGCTTAGCAAACAGTCAAGTCTGTGGGTGCTTTCACGGTGGTGGAGTGAGTTGAGCAGGGGAAAAGGGAGAGGCTGATGCTGCTCCTGAACAATGTGGGATATACGGCTTTATTCAAACTCCTCAGCACCATCCTACACACACACACCCAATCCTTTTCTTCAGCCTCATCCTCTATTCTTCCCATATGGCCTCTTCTCTCTCTCCCTTCTCCTTCCTCCGTTAGCAGATCAAGATTATCCTCCAGTTTTCTCTGGATTCCACCAAAACACACACACCGAACAGCGTACATCGTAACTGAGGCAGAGTTACTTGATTATTTCACCCGCCCTTCCTCCACCCCACCCCAAAAACCTGCCAAACCACCATCTTAATACTTTCGAGCTTTCCAGTTCATGGGCTATTGTAGCCTACCTTTACTACAACTACTATGTACTACTACTAGCATACAACACACAACTAGTCTCTCTCTCTCATCTCACTTTCTCTGTCTGACACGTTATCATTAGCCCACTTTGTATCTGCACCGTGTGTTCAACCCTCCCTTCATCCTATGCAGAGGAGAGAGGAGAGAGTGTGTGCACTTTGCATACAGCTGACGTAGGAGGTGTGCCATAGTTTAGTTGTATTTACAACGTCTCTCCACAAAATTTCATTATCCACACGACTTGGCTTCCTACACACATACACACAGACACACGCACACAAAACATACCTCTACAAAGTGTAAGAGTACAGGGTAAATTGACGGCTATCCTCTCTCCCTCCATCTTTCCAGTATTCTACAATCCAGCTATAGATGGATGAGATAAGTGTGAGGCGGAGGGAAAAGGGGGAGGCGAGAGTGGCAGAGATTGAGCTTCTCGTGTCCAGACTAAAATCGTGCACACACACACAAACAAAGAGCGTGTGTGGTGTGGTGTGTGAGGATCATAATACATTGTTTCAAGATAGAAAGAGGAGTCATCGTGGTTTAAAAAATCTTACTTCCTGTTCCTTTCTTCCCTTTCCTAGTAAGTTAGCACTGTGTGGTGTGTGTGTGTGTGAGCCATGTTACTGTGTGGGATGAGAGAGAGAGATCCAGATCAGGCATCCTCTATAATAATAGTATAAGATAATGGAGAAAATGGGAGGAGGAGGAGAAGAAGAGGAGTAGAGTAAACGTGATTTGTTCCAAGACATCCATTTGCATGAGCCACCGATAAATTTATGTGAGACGAGAGGAGACAGCCCAGACTTTCATTTCATGGATTATTAAAGGAGACCTTAATTAAACCTGTGCTTTTAGAGAGAGAAGGCGAGGGATACACAAAAGCGAGAGTGTAAAAAGATAGAGAGTGAGAGAGAGAAAATAAAGGGTTATACGCTCTTCTTCCTCTTGAAATTATGTACACGCAAAATTGTACACAAACAGACTAGTAGTATGCTACCCATTCTCACTCTATGTGTACGGGTATTTTGTTCAGAGTTGAGTGGGTTGGACTATTTTGTTTTATCTGGAGGATGACCAGCACATACTATCTTTACATGTATATAGGTGACTCTTGCATCATGACAAGCCTTCCGCAAATCCTTTATAATGGACTGGCTTAACGTTGTTGAAACATTTTTGAAGTTGCTCTTCCAACCTCCTCTCATGTGCATGCATGCCTGTGTACAGTAGTACGTTTGGTGTTTATTGGGATAATGGAAGTGGTGCGGTTGAAAAGTGACGTTTTTACCCTCACTAAAATGACAACGACACTCAACAAGGATTTTGACTTTAATTTTGTGTGCAAAACTAAAAGTGGATTTCCCATAATTACTATATGCCACACAAACTCACACAGGCACACACACACTAGGGTTTGAAGTGGTTTGTGTAATTTTGGTAATAGACTCATATTTACACTGAAGTTTGTATACAGGGCCAGTGTGTGTGTATGTGCTGTTGCTGTTATATCAATATTCTCATAGATTTGCACATTTCTCTCTCTCACTTACTCACCCACGAGTACAACCGGAAGAATTTTAATTGTACATTTATATTGATGATTATAATGACTAGATGTGCATATGTGAGGGAGGAAGAGCAAGAATAATATTCAAGTAAAATTTCATGCTTTACATTAGTCCAACACCCTTTCTCTCAATCTCAGTCAAAAGAGCTAGTCAGTCATTTGTGCATCACACAATGAGAAGTGGGGAAAAGAGCTAGGAGAGAAAGGAGGAGGAGAGAGATTATATATTTGGACGTTTGAAAATTTTATGGGAAAAGTGGGTAATATATGCGGTGTGTGGAAAATTTATGCATTGACGTCAATAAGACTATAAAACAAGGGAAATAATAAAAGGGGGTTCACCATTGTTTTCCATGAACTGGAGAACCCTCCACACAGTTTACAATTGGAATTGTGTGTGAGTGTGTGTGTGTGTGTGTAGAGTTCCTTTTACTGAATTTATCCAAATCCACACTACACACTGGGAATTACATCGCATATCACTTTTCACAAAATTTAATATCACGTATCCACCTCAATCCTCCTCCACTATCATAAACAAATGAAGAACAAATATACACATTATTGCGAATTAATTATTGTGATTCGAGTTGTGTGTGAGTGTATGTTTGTGATTGTGTAGACAACACATAAATATTAATACAGGGTGAGAGGTGCGGAAATTCAGTAGAAGGTCTTCATACAAAAATTCAAGAAGTGACAATCTCGTCCACATTCAAATTAATATCTATTGATATATTTACTTAGTACCAAATCTAATTGTACCACCGTAAAATCAGGGAAAAATTGAGTATAGTTATATTTTAAAATTGGAATTTGTAATAAAACTAAAGGGGTTATTAATTTAGTCATCATGGTATGTGTACTACAGGTCAAAATAAACGCACATGCATCTTTCCCTGTAAGCAGTATCTAAACGGAGAGAGACTCGTCAGTTTGTTGACTCAATTTAATTCAGATTTGATTTTCTTAACGAACCAACTAATTATGATGAGGAAGAAAGAGAGTAGCGGAGGTGATTGACTGAAATTAAATTAAGCATACATGACACACATTCATTCAAATACGATGTGATCCTAAAGGAATTATGCTGGGCTATGCATGTAATGGGAAGAGAAAGCAAGCTCTTATTTCCAGGGTAGTAGTAGAGAGAGAGAGAGAAGGGAAATTTTTTCCAACTCCTTAACTCTTATATTCTCAGTCTCAACTCTGGCCTCCTCCTCTTCTGTAGGGGACGAATAAAGAAAATAGCAAGAGAGATGACTGAAAACGACAGCTGGTGGTGATGCGGAAAACTTGAGAAGTGTTGAGTTGAAGTCTCTCTCTCTCTCTCCTGCGTGTGTGTGTTCACAGACACAAAAGCGGGGCGAGAGATAGGGGAAGACTTGCAAGGAGAGTCAGAAAGGACCCACACACACACACTTCAGACACACCAGAGGATGAGGGAGGGAGAAAGAGTGGATTCTGATGCAAATCTCGCGGTCTTTTTTTCACTCTCTTTTTCTCCTACCCTCCCTCTGCTTTCCCCCCTTTCTCTCTCTCACACACACTCGCACACAACCTTCTCTTCATGTCATGTCAAGGGATAAGGACAAAGGAGCGACTGGAATTCTCATTCATACGAGAACTGTGGAAGAGTGAACAAGTTGATAATGTGTGCCTGCCTATGTGTAGACTGTCAATGGCCCAGTGTAAAGTTACCCCTTATCATGTATTGTTCCCCTAGCCGAGCCCCAACTCTCTCTCTCCCTCTTTCTCTCTCTAATGGCCATTGTATTATATGCTGCGGCTTTTGGAAATAACTTTGACTACACGCAATTTTGTACAAAGACCCATTAAATGGAGCATCGTATTTTGCAATTTTCATTCTCCTCCTCCTTTCTCCCTCTTTTCAAATGTACGGAGATGAATAGAACTAAGCTATAATAGTGAGTCTACATCACACTTTGTGTACAAATTATGGAAAGATACAAGCTTTATAGGTATAGCTTTAAGAAACTTCCGTCTATTTTTGTGCTCAGCCTTTCACAGGGAATTCACAAAGCTCATTTTGTGAATTTTGTGAAATGTGTAAAATTTGGAGAGAAAATTCTCATTCCATAATTTACACTTAAATTCCATGATTAATATTTTTGTGAGATATGGAGAAACGGAGGGAAAGCAAGGAAGAAACAATTGGTATAAAAAATTTACATCTTCTCAATACACTAAAGTGGTTATATTTCTTGACTTTCCTTTTGATAGTCTTTTCTAACTTCACAACTACTGTTGTGAATCACCAAAAATATTTTTAAAAATTACATCAATTTATATTTGGTACAATGACAGGGCGGTTCAAAATTTGTTACTATAGAAAGTAAGAAGAGAAAGCAATTTCTGATTACTACATCACATGTACGTGCCCACCTGTAGTCAGTCTCCCTGTTGCAACATTAAAAGGGATCAAGTTGAATTGAAGGAACCTTAATACGAGTTCCTTCCCCTTTTCCCCTCCCCTCCCTACCTCCCTCTCTCCATTGACCCGTATAGACGGGGATCTCTAAATACGCTCGATTTACAACACACACACACACCCGGGTTGCTTGACCATCCATCCTCCCGCCTCCTTTCTCGTTTCTCCACTTTTCGTTCATCTGATTTGTATTCGGGAAGAGTAATTTTCTTGAAAGAAAACAAAGTCGTGAGGAACATTTCGATTAAAATAATGGCATTTGACTGCTGGCTAGAAAATAAGCCAAGTCAGCCTTTTTGAAAATTCTCTTATACTGTATGCAGGGGGGTTGTACACGAGTGAAAGTAAAGGGGAGGATAAGGTTAGAAAAAGTGCTTATTTTATTTTATTTTCCTTTTCCACTCTGAGAGAAATGGAGGTGGAGGAGGAGGAGAGTAGAGTGTGCTTTCGTGGATATCATTCGACGTCCATTCTCCGTTTCTGCCTTGTAACAAACTGAACTGTAGTCGTGTGAGTACACAACTCGTGTATTTTTTTTAGACGTCCAGGTGAAATGGAAAATCAAAGGCGGGCATTTTGTGCAAACTAACGTACTGTGTGCCTCAGTGTGCAATGTCTATTACAGATTTTGAATTTTTTTCACCCTCCATTATGGGGGGTCACAAAAGAATATTTTCATTAGACTTTCCATTGTTCTCCTTTCTCCTCCTTTCTCCACAATATATTCCAGAATAATTTGACAGAGGAACAATGGTGAAAACTAGATAATTATACACCGTACGGTGAGCTATCCTTGACCCTGACCTGTGTCGACTTTCACTCGTCCAACTGCGTTTAGCATCATTCCCTGTTACAATCCTACCCATTATTTTACAGTACAGGGAAAGTTCTTAGAAGGAATTTGAATATTAAAGAAATTAATTCAGCATGGAAAAATGTGTGTAGGGGGAAGGAAAATTTCCACATTTTAACTGCAATTTTATGGATGCATAGTCAAAAATCCAGTGTTTTTTCGAGTCCACAGAGAGAGAAAGTAGGTTAATGGAAATTGGGGGTGGGATGTACTGCTGAGCTGACTTTGTGCGTTTGTAATATAAAATATAATTTCACAACCAGACTCAACTTGTCTTCTCTCAAGAGGAGGAAAAGAAGGGAGGAGAGCAATGTGAATGTTTTGAAATCAAAGACGAGGCACAGAGAGTAGGAGAAATAGAGAGTCATAACTTAAAGTGAAGAACATTTCTGAAATTGGCATTCGATGGAAATTGTACTAGCAGTTCCAACTCTCTCTCTCTCTTGCCGTGTGTGTGAGAGAGAGAGATTTTGTGTGTCTAGTATTTTGTACTACGCATACTACTCCTGTCTACTTTCCCATACTCTGGGTTTTTGCTTGAAGAAAATGTAATAGTTTTCATCGACTAACAAGATTCGTGTGTTGTTTCCTTTGATCTTATCAATAAAAATGATTGGACCGATTTCCGCTTTCTCTATCCTTCCCACTCTTTCACTCTCACTCTTCACTTTGTCTACTTCCTGTTCGACTTCAGCCTCTATTTCTCCCTTTTCTCTCTTTCTCTCTGCTCATGGAACAACCCCTTCACGAAAATTTCCAACTGGAAGGGACAAGGTGTAAAGGGGCCAACTCTTCGTAAAATTTCATACAGTCTCTTCACATCCAGAGAGTTTCTGTCTGCCCGAAAGGCAAAATGACTCTCATTATCATATCCCATGCTTTGACGAGAGTCTGATGGATTATAAATTATTATTCACTGAACAAAATCAACAAAAAATATATTCACCGTCTGTCCAAATGAAATTGATCTTCTATCATCTACTTTCACCTACGAAAGACATGTAAAGCATGCATAAACTTGTATACATCCTACAAAGTTTAGTGTATCCAAGTGAGAGAGGGAGAAAGTAAACGGGAACATAATAAGGATATGGCTGTCATGTCGACTTTTTTTACAGTCAGTCTCTTTGTGAACGTTTTGAGAAGGATATGAGGGAGAAACATCTTCAAATTATTTTGAGCGTCAAAAGTAACAGGGAAAATATCCATTATCCCTGCGAGAGAGAGAGCAAGGAAATGATTCAGACTCTTCCTCCTCCGTCCCCGGCTCAACATCCTATTCTATGTGGAAAGATTACATTTTTTATACAGTACTCAACTAATGCTGGAGTCCTTGTGTGTAACAACATATTGTTGTACATTTAATCTGGCCCTGTCAAAGTGGAACATTTTGTGTACATGTGTGTGTGTGTGTGTGACATGCTTGTGTATACACTCTTATATCTGAAGAGAAAGTCTCAAATTTATTGCCTGGTTGAGTACTAGAGTTGTACATGTAGGAAAGTTGTAAAAATATTTATTGATTTTGATGTAGACCGTCTCCCCCAAACTTATACATATGTCACGAATGTCATGCATAAATATAAAAAGCTTTAAATTGTACTATTTCAATTTCCTTCTCTCCTCTCCTCTCTTTTTTTGAACAGAGGGGGAAAATACTTGACTCTACCTTCCCTTTCCCTCTCACATCTTCCTTTTTAGTCTGACATTAGGTAAACATGGGAGACGGATCAATGAAAAATGTGGGGAAGACGACGGAGGAAAAGAAAAAAAACTTGTTTTTTCTCTTCCCGGGTAACAATTCCGACATCCCTCCCTCCTTCTCTACTCTTCTTCTTCTTCCTGCTCCTCCTCCTCTTCTGAATCTGCATGATTATGAATTAAATGAAGAGTCTAAGTCAGGTATTAGGGATACCGTTCACGTACGACAAACTCGGGGAGGAGAGGGGATGTAAAAAAAATTCCTCTTGGATTTTTTTTCATCTCGATATCTGTTTTTTTGAGAAAAGATAAAATAAGATCCAATTTGGGGACGGCTAGCTCTATTGAATAAAATGAAAGGGAAGAGAAAAAGAAGGAGACGCCATTGAACAAATTGATTCCATTTTTGGATTTTCAGGGTTCAACTCTCAACTACCCCCTCTCACTCTCACTCTCTCTCTCTCTCTCTCTCTCTCTCCCTCTGGCTCTCATATGAACTGAGGTGAATGTGGAGGAAGAGGTGGAAGAGGAGTGAATCTTGTCATAACTATGAATTTGAATAGAATAGCCTTGTTGCATCAGCCCACATTCCTCTCTCTCTATTCTAAATAATGCATTCTTTTCACTAGCTAACCTCGAGTGCGTTTTCCTCAACAAAGTAGAATGAGGGACAGCCAGGATTTATTCATACCGTAAATCTGGTGTATGTATCAGTACAACATGCAAAGTTATTTCCAATACAATATTTGTGGGCAAAATTACCCTCAGAGAAAATATTTGTGTAGTGTCTAGTTTTGAAACATTGTAATAGTAAAGTCAGGTAATTTTGTATAATATAATCCAATTGTTTTCACGATTTAAAATTTTTTGTGCGATACTAGTTCAACCATTTGTAAAGTGTGTGAACTCCACGTTGATTCTTTAGAGAAAAATATTCTGAATATTTCTTCTCTCGTTGCTACTCAGTCAGAGATGTTGTCAAAAGAATATTTACAGTAAATTTTTTGAAGGAGTCAAACTATTTCATTTAAAGACAGAGTGTACGGTTACATACTTGTGGGATGAATCCCTCGTGCACATCAATTCCAGGTTACTCCAAGTCAAACGAGAGTAAAACTCTGAAATACGTAAATGGTTAATGTATGTAATGTAAAATCATTCCATGTTTCATGTACAGTGTACACACAAAATAGGAAATTTTCAATCAATGTCGTATACGTACATAAATACATAAATAAATATAGATTCAGAATATGAGTTCAATTTTATTCATCATAAATAGATTGTACATTATAATATGTGATTGAATAGGCTACAAAAATTCCTTCCACTTGAAAGCTTCTACATGTTTGCTTAAAGTATGTGGAGGTAGTAATGGATATTCTATCTTTATTTCTCATTCTCCTCCTCTACAATGTATCCTATTCATTGTCCACGCTGAACACACGTACACAGTCTGAGCAGTTGATGTGTGGAGTCAAGAGTCATGTCATAAGTTTTTGTGTCCACTTAGTCAGAAAAATGACTTCAAATTTTGTGACATGACATTGCGATGCAAGTTTAGATATTGGTCGCATGCATGGGACACGGTTGTCTCTACGTCTACGTACACAATCTCATGACATGGCATGTCTCCCGCTCTTGTTCCTCCTAGAATTGGAAAGACTCAATAAAAACGTATGCTAATGCAATGAGGACTGTCACCCTGTCAAATAAAATAATCAGTGGCGAAAGGGCACGGCCATACATTGCACCTGTGGGGACAGGAAAATACTTACATGTGAGGACAATGATTTTGGAGTTTCTGCATTTCCACACTTTCCCATCTGTATATACTCACAGAGAAAGAGAGAAGGTGAAAGTTGTAAAATTTCCCTTCCACTCGCACAATACAAAGGAAGGAGGTGGGAAGGGTAATAGAATGTAAATGCGGAAATGTTGTCTTTGGTGGAAACCAGATTGATATTTTTACGATTACCTATAGTCTCTCTTCTCCTTCCTCTCTTCCCTTTTTGTGTCCTCCACTTCTCTACTCCTCTTTTCTTTACTCTTTCGGAAATGGTGTGATTGAGGGAATGGTGGAGACGAAACCCAGGGAGGAAAAATAAAGAAAATAAGAAAAGGAGGAGGGAAGTAAAGAAACTTATTTGAGTAAGTGCATTTATGTTTCAGTGTAGCTGAGACAAAGACAATAGAGGTAGGTTTTAAAAAAATAAGAAGCACACACAGACACACACACATTACATTTGGAAAGAGACAATACGGTGACAGCATTAAGGATTCAAAGTTTTATTACTATTACTATTACACATAGGCAAACAGAGCGCGCTGTGTCCATGAACTCCTCCTTTCACAAAGACGACATGACTTGAATCCGTTTAACTGTTTATTGATCTTCTTGAAATTTTTTTTATTTACTTTCCTCCAACCTGCCACTCCAGTCTCTCTCTCTCTCTCTCTCTATTTCTCTCCAGTCACTCCTTCTCCAGACTACATGAAAATAAAATTTCCACACAGCCACTTTTTATGTGCCTCGCTATAATTTTGAAACAATTTTTCTTCCGTCGTATCGTCCAGCTTTTGATATACCATGAAAACCTGTATGTAATACTACAAATAGAACTTTCCCAGCTGTGTCAAGAAAGCACAGTGAAAGCTAGTCAATTACGCTCAAGTAAACCCATCTCTCTCTATCTCTCTCTCTCTCTTATTCTACTACATTCTACTTTCACTCACTCTCTCCCCTATTCATAGTAGTCAAAATAATGCTTTTAATCTCACTCCTTTCACAATGTGAGAAAAAAGAATTTTGATGTCCCAGCCACCGGGTCCTTCTTTTCACATCTTTGGAAGAGGTCAAATACATTTTGTTTGTACATGAGCGTGTGTGTGTGGGTAGGGAATACAATCTGACAGAATTTTAACTGACAATCCTTTTTTTATCGAAGCATCTTTGGTTTCCTTTCTCCTTTCTTCAAAAATTTTGTAAATGTCAGTTGTCCTCTTTTCTGCCTCTGTGTGTATCAGAGATATATTGTACAGGCAGTGGCTAATACCCATTTTCGAGAGTGAAAGTAAAAAATAAATACAATTTTGTCAAATTGGTTAGTGTTGCACACACTCTCTTTCCCTTCATGTTTTCTATAATCAGACGGAAAGCTAGTACAAGACATGTTGAGAAAAAGCTCAAATCCTGTCATTTACAGGCCAAAAGACATGTTTGACAGGTCACCGCAGTGGGGAAATAAAAGTCAAGCCGTACACCAAGTCTCTCTCTCTCTCACTCCCTCTTCCTCTCTCCCTGACTTTATTTGGAATTAAAAAAATGGAAAGCGAAGGATAACGCTTTCCTTGACTCAGAGTCAAAGAAAATAAGAGGAAAAGGCGGTGAGGAGAAAATACAAGGGGAAATGTCATTCCACGGATTATTTGAGTGGTCCACATTCATAGGGGAAAATGGGGAAGGAAAAAAATGAAAGGCACAATTCTTCATTCTTAAAACACGCATTACCTTTTAGGGACGAACGGAGTATACATAGAAGTGGGAATTTAATGTTAGTCTTTCTCCTTCATCCTCTCAACTTTCTCTTATTTTTGGCTTGTCCCAGGATGACTGTAAAGGTACATTCACGCACACACCTCACCTCCTGGTTGGTGGAAAAAGCATGGGATGTGTATTGACCGGCGAAGAGGAAATACAAAATTTTAAAAGAAAGTTGTGAGAACAACATGATGACTACAGTGTCCAAAACATTAGAATTCTACAAGTGAGAGAGTTTCATAGCTTTCCCCTTTCTTGTGTAATATACAATATATGGTTATGGTGAAAGGAGAAAGTGAAGAAGAGTGAGAAAAAAGTAGAGACTCCTCAACGATGTGGACAAAAACTTTCAAGAGCAGATGTGGACTCTTGAATGATTTATAGTAAATCAGAGAGCGTGTTGACCAGGAAAAATATGACTCATATCATCTTGGCCACACTATGCCTCCCATACACTTTACACTCTTCTTACTCTAAGCTTCCTTAATATCAAGGGTGGATATGTGTGTGGACTGTACATGTTCCACACACGAGGACTTGCGAGGATTTTAAGGCTCTCCCTGTGTAAAATAATAATTAACTTTTGGAGATCCCCTCTCCAACCCCCCCCCCCCCCCCCCAACACACTCAACCACTTTTTACTGAAACAGTGGGTCGCNCCCCCCCCCCCCCCCCCCAACACACTCAACCACTTTTTACTGAAACAGTGGGTCGCGTAAGCTAATGTACAGTGCGTTCTCTCTGTCTAGCCATTTATTCTACCCTGGTACAAGTACTCGGGTGACAGAAAGAAAGCGTGACTAGGGTGACACATTGTTCACACATTACTGCTCAGAAAAAAACCAACTTTTCATCTTACCCTCCTCCAGTTCTTTTTTATGAAGTGCAAATATAATCATGCAATATTTGTATTTAATATTTTCTGGAATTTACACGCATCAGTTTTCCTGCTATTTTTAAATCTCCGTTATCTTAGAATTCAATTTATTGCTTTCTATTTAAGTTGAATTACATTGCATGCTTTTATTAAATTTAAAATTTCAATGAATTGATGATGATAATTATTGTATTCCTTTTTTTGGATTACAGGAAAAGGGGATGTTTTTGGGGATACTTTTTGGAAGGAACAAGCAATAGGACAATCGGCGGCCAACGTTCGAGCTCTCACCTACTGTGATTTACACAAAATCAAACGTGAAAAACTACAAGAGGTCCTTGAGTTCTACGAGGCATTTGCCAAATCATTTTCTCGAAACCTGGTTTTAACTTACAACTTGAGACACAGGGTGAGTTTGTCGTTACATGTTCTTTTGTATATTGCGTATGGTATTGTGAAGCGTTGTGTAGGCAACGAAAGAATGCCTCATTTTTAATGGGATTTTTGAAAGTGGAGAAAGTACGAGGGAAATGTTGTAGAGAAAGGAAAGGATTGAGACAAATAATAGTCCAGGCAGAGCCTTACACTATACAAGATTATAGTAAGATTTGATGAAAGCGAGAGTCTTTCCTCGCAAAGAGTAGATGAAGATGAAACAGTTTTTTGCTTCTCTTTCTCTTTTCTTGAAGAACCTAAAGAGAAAGTTGCGTAGACTGGGAGATGAACAACGCACACACACGTCCAGACAAGTGATTAGTGGATTATGAATTTGTTGCCTAAAATGAGATGAAGGATTTTTTTTGAAAGACTCTCTACTTTATATATACTTGTACAGAAAGTGGAAGATGAGAGGATGAGAGAGAAACTCTATTTCTCTCTCTCTCTCGCATCTGGGCTTGTGTGTGTATGAATGGTGAGAGAGCAAGACTTAGGAAAGTAATGAGTGAGAAAAACACTTCACACTGTGCGAGAGCCAGCCGAATTGTGAGTTATGAAAAGAAGAATGAAAAGGAAAGGAGAACTGAATTGAATAAAAAGGCCGGCAAATGGAATGATAGACTGAGCAGTGAGAGTCTTAAATTGAGAAGAAAAGGGGAGAAAAAAAAATAGGCGGAAAAATTATACAGATATTTTTTTGAAAGAACTGAAAAGAGTGTAGTATACTCCAGTCTTCATTCTGCTTTAATGCTTTTTTTGCTTACAAAAATGGTGGAAAAGGGGGAAATGATAGGAAGGCTATGGTATTTAATTCGAGGGTCAGTGTAATGTGTGAGTGTCGAGGGGATATTAAAGGACGAGAATCATCATAGAACTACTCTGGACATAAATAACTTTGTTACACACAAGACTTTCTCTCTCTCTTAAAATTAATATCATGGACTGTATTGGAAACAGGGAAGAAAGTAGCTTTTATTTCTCTCTGTCTCTCATTGTGTGTGTGTGTGTGGATTGGATTGAATGTACATGTTGTTCATGTCTTTCTCTTTTTGGCCGTCAGTTAATCTTCCGGAAAGTGGTGGACGTGAAGAGGGAGAAGGAGTTGGCAGAGCGTCGGAAGAATGAGCCGCAACTGGACACAACACAAGATCATTTGGTGAGGAAGTTGTTCTCACGCTTTCGGAAAGCTGGGCCCACAGATCGAGTGTCGACTGGTTCAAGTCTTCAGACTGAAACTTCGGGGAGTAAAGATGTGGAGCGGGGGATTAGTGAACGGAGTGATAGTGAGAATGATGCATCCCACCCTCTCACTGACTCCGCCGCCAACAAATTGGTCAAAGTCTTTCCAACCACCAAAGTTGTTAATGAGAAGGATTCTTCAACAGAGCCTAGTACAGTCCCCACAAAGGCCATTGTTCCCTTAGCCCGACCCAAAAGTAAATGGGGGGCTTTTATGGGTGGGAGTGGAGGTTCACCAGCCTCCCCCACTGCAGTGGACAGTGCCAGTGTCCTCGCAACTGCCACCACCACCGCCATTGTCGATGATGATGGGAAAATCCAATCATCCCTTTCCATGTCTTCGGCTGAACCCTCACGGAATATTAACAAGCTCAAAGCTCTCACAGGTGCCTCAGGTCAGTCAGGTGAGTGTCGATTGAAAACATTCCCAAAATTAGTAACTTTCTTTTTCCAATATTGTCAGTAAATACTAATGCAAAAGAGTAAATTCTGTCTGCAAGTATTTAAATGTGGAGTTCAAAAATGATGCTTGATTGATGCTTTCCCTCCTCTGTCATTTGTACTTTCACCTCCTCACTCCGAAAACTAAAATTAATTGAGACTTTTTTGTGCTAAATTTTTGTAGGAAATAAAATATTTCCAAAAGCGCAAAAAACCGTGGTGACAACATCAGGACGACAAGAGACGATTGAAGAGTTGACAGAGACAGCGTCCGGGGGGAGTCCATCAAAATCCCCTCCCATTCCCCTGGACAGTCAAAATTTCAAAGAGTCCATCCTCCCACCCCCTGAACCCACAATCCAACTCCTTCCACCCCCCTCACCGTCCACAATGACCGCCGAGTATCAACAGATCATTGCAAATATGATGGACTTCAAAGTTGATGTGAAACTGGAGATTCAAAGACTCACTCAAAAAATGAACAAAATGGAAGATCTCCTGGGTGACATTGTCTCCAAACTGAATCAACAATTGAATGGACCTGGGATTGGAGTAGGAGGAATGGGTGGGATTGGGGGTGGAGGGCCAGGTGGTGGAAGTTCCTACCCACACCGTCTTCTCAGTCCAACATCTCCATCCCCTTTACTGTCCGACACGGGCCATGACCGGGACACCAGCCCAGCCTCTGGGGATGAACCAGAGAGAAAACATCGGTCTGGTCATCATCATCATCATCATAAGCATCGGGAACGAGACCGGGATAGAGATCGGGATCGTGACCGGGATCGTGACAAACATCGGGAAAAAACTCCTGACACCCTCTCACCAAATTCTTCCAGAGTGTCCAGCTCGGATGTGGCCCGGTCCAAAAAATCCAAGTCGAGACACAAAACGGGGGGAACAACAACGGGGACAGGGGGGACGTCAACTGGAGGCCGACCTTCCACCTCCGAATCTGGAGCCACTGCACCGCTCGATGATGAGACGGAGGAGGCTTCTAGTAGTAAACATTCTTCCGCTGGCTCCAAAGAAGCCCTTCTTCCCTCATCCAAACCTGTCATCATTCCCACAGGACAACGATCTCGTGAATTTCTGTGATATTCTCTCTTCTTCGGTTCCCCAATCATCAATATATAGTCAAGGAAAAATATTAAACTGAATAATGAAACAAGAAAGAACAACCAAAAAAATTATATATTACATTACCAACAATACCCTACGTACCTACATATATACTTATATGCTGAAATAGATAATATGTACATATAGATAGTATATCGAAATACCTAAGGTAGTAGTAGTAAGGAACAAAAAAACAACTATATCTCATACAACAAAAAAAACTCTATCATTTCTCACCTCACTATGCCTATCTTTGTCAAGAACATTAACAAGTTTCAAAATAATCGTCAAAATAATCTAAAAATACACATTTTTACTATTACAACTACTACTAACAACAACAAATGCTACTACTAATATTATTATTATTATGAACTACTGTCATTATTATTACTCATCAAGGAAGGGAGCGACTCGTATTATTATCATAATATTATATCTATCATCAATTTTAGAAGTACACTTTAAAGATACAAAGAGTGTCATCATAGAATATTTAAAACTATTCATTATATTAATATATTATATATTTATTATCTTTACTCCTTCGCCATACTTTTAAATATGGTTATAAACTCTATACATTATACACCCCCAGTGTATGTAGAGAGTACTGCGAGGAATCAATTTTTTTGACTTGAGAGGGACGAAAGCAGACAGAATGAAAATGATATTACCATGTAATTAAAGTTTACTGACAAATTACACACCCATTCACGGCATTATGTAATCGCTTTTGTAGTCAATCTCATGACAGTCAAACAATAGTTCTTGTATGAAAGGAAGAAAGGAAATTTATTACCATTTAATTGTGTCGTTAAATTCTAGAAGAGAAGGATTGACTCATAATCAAGAAACAAAAAACGTAAAAATTATTCGATTGCTTAAACTTAACTATGAGTTATTCAGGAATACATGATTTCCACAATAATACAAGCACTCATAAACTTTCACCCTTCTCTTCATTTTAGTTTCATCTCTGTCATGACTTTCTCTCAATATTCTATAGGATACGAGTCGATTAGTAGGGAATCGCAGATTACAATAACTTCAGAAAAAACTCACATTCCAATGTAACTCACTCAGCAATACAAAATATATGTAGTGAAATCCATATAAATTTGAATATGAATTTATCCATTTCTACAGACCCATATACGTTATCAATTTTTTTGAAAATTTACTTCATTGACAAACTGGCAGGTATGTAAGATGAGTCCCAAATTCCCTTTGGTTAAGGAAACTCCAAAGTGTGCATCATTTATGATTCTCCAAATAATTAAATAATTTTAAACCTTTGACATTGACGCAAATTATTATGTGCGTTTTTTTATTGCGTGCGTGTTTTGTGGCAACTGCTATTATACTCTGGTTGGTAAGTCTAAATAACATTACTTGAATTTCTTTCTTTTTTCTCCACAACTTTCCAAAAATTCTTGACACTACTTTCATTATGATTAAGGTATTGCGAAATTGTCATACTTTTCTATTTATCCATTCAACTATGCAAAAGTCCATTAGCTACGGATAGACGAAATGACCAGTTTTAGTTCCACAGCTGTGATTTTTTCTCTCTCTTGCCAGTCCAAATTCATCTTTCTCTCAGCCCACACATGTCCACAACTTTAACTCTAAACCCGTTTTTATTCATCAATTTCATTATCCCGGAGTAATGTTCCTTGTTGAGAATTTAGTTTTGGATGACTAGGCAAAATTATGGGCTGTCACATGTTTATTCCATCCCCTGTCCGTCTTTGGTTATGTAGATAAGCTTCTTTTTCACTTGTCCTGAATTCTCCACCTCCCCGTCATCCATATACATTACATGGCAACACAATGGATATACAGTTCAAAGCTACTTAGGCTTCCCTGTTACATGTGAAGTGTGTACTGACGAAGGTTCCGGACCATGTTGAGAAAAAATTAGCACACCCACACTGACACAGAGTGAAACTGGTGGGAAGAAAGAAATAGAGAGAGAGATTGAATTCAATTGGGAGATTTTCTCCTAGAGATAGACAAGGGATGGACGGGTGAAAGTTCGTCAGAGAGTAGGAAAGACAGAGTGAAGGAGAGCGTAAGGGGTAATTCTTCACAGTTCGAATTTCAGTCGGATTTCTCCTGTCACCCAATTTGGTTTTTCTAAAACCTCGTAATTTTCGATCGACAGGCTGAGGAATGGGAGAGTAGGGCACGCGGACAACAGTGCATATATGCGTATGTACAGATACATATGTGTGTAACACACGTAGAGCTGTATAGATCCATGTCCCGGGTATTTTTGGCGTTGGAACTCGGGGTGTGTTTGTGCGTGGATCAAATGATAGCGAGTGGATTGGAGGGAAGAAGGAGAGAGAGATCAAGGGTAGAAACACGGCATCACAGGTGTTGTCCTACCTACACTTTCTCACGCATTTACGCATGGTAGTCAGCTATCAAACACACACATATTGTAGGCCATCGCACACACTCTGTCATCTCCTCTGACTTACTTTCTAAATTTACATTCAAACTTCGTGTTGTGTATATCCTCCACTTTTTCTTCCCCACTTTCTCTCTCTCCCCCGCGTACGTATGTGTTTGAAGCGTATCATAATTCGATGCCATCTTTTCCCTTGGCATTTTACTTCCCTTCCGCCGCGCACCTCCCATCTTGAGCTATTATTAAACTTTTTCTACTAGATATATTTTTGGGATGGCACACAATGCGCTGGGAATAATATATGCCATGGGAACGTGTGTGTGTGTGAGGAGGAAGGCACACATCACCATTCATTTCCGTCAAAGTTCAAAAGAAAGGTTTTACCAAGTATTACTGCATGTATAAACTTCTCTCATTAGTCAGTTATTAGGTTGACTACTATAATAATAATATAAATATTTAGTGGGGGTTGTTGGGTTGCCATATTATAATTTAATATAATTTTTCTCGAGAGTAATGTTAATTCACTTGAACATTTGGTGTTTTTGTCTGGAAATCTTTTTTTGCGTGCTTTCCTCCGGATTTCTGATTACCCTGGATTAATTTTATATACTTTGGAACATACCAGGAAAGAGGGAAATCTTCTACATTCCTTTCTCCTCTGTTTTTGGTAGAGAGTAACAAAGTAGGCTAACTACGTCAAAACATGGCATTGAAGGGAAACACGCTTCAAAAATTCTCTTTCCCTCTCCTCCTCTTCCTCCTTCTCATTCACAAGGAAACCTTATGAAGGGCAATCTCTTGGCCATCCTAAGCTTGTATAAAAATGAACAAGGAAATAGTTTCACCCACTTTTTTGGATGAGAAATTTCAAATACCAGCACCAGTTCCCCCCCATCATCAAGAAATTTAATAACAATTTCAAGTTCCTTTTACTTCTTATGCCTCCTTCTTCATTCTGGCCTCCTCTTCCTTTGCAAACACCCAGACGCACCACCTATTTAGTATTCTTAGTCCAGCCTGCTGAATACACATGTAGGTAATTGCAATTTGGAAATTTTAATTGAGATTCTTAATATTGGCGTAGTACAGCAGTCGGGGTCGGGTGAAAGTTATGAAGATTTTATGAAAGTTTTCTCTCTTGTGAATTAGAATAGTGTGACCCGTTCGTGCCGCTTCTTCTTCTTTCTCAGCTGCTGGTGATGTTACAAGTGCTAATTTCATTGTTTCGAAATTGGGATATTATTGTGTACGCATGAAGAGAGGAAAAGGAAAGTGGGAGGAAGTTGAAAAGTAAAAAAAATGGGTAGTTGAGTTGAGTAAGAGCCAAAAAAAATGTTTTCCTTAAAAAGCTTTCACGCAAACACACACACACACACATTTCGAGAAAATGAAAGAGAAAGAGGAGGAGAAAGTTTGCACTACACTTTATAAATAGAAACATAAAATGTAGAAAGTTGAATCAATTTCAATGCTGACTCTCCCTCTCAGTCTGTCTTTCGCTCACTTTCTCCTTGGCATGTTTATATGCGTCCAAAAACGCGTTCATTTCATCCGGAGGAAAATCGACCAGAAATAGATAAATAGGTCAAAGGCTCTATAAATAGAAAGATAGTGTGGGGACTAACCAGCGTGCTTGCTGAATTATAGCGCATAGACTCGTGGCATGGTTCCACTTTCACATATTAACACACACACACACACATCTCATCCATGGAGCAAGGTTATTTCATACATACAATTCATACACACGCTTTCTCCATGAAAGAGTGTGAGAGGAGTATAAATGTACATCCAACTTTCCCTGACACACTCTTTTCCATGACTAAAAATATCCAGTTGTGAATTGTCAAATGGCTAAAAATCTTTTTTTAAGATACTCTCTCTCTCTCTCTCTTCGTATGCTTTCTCCTCAACATCCGCATCTCCTCTCTTTCGTCCGTCTTTCCTGAGGATTGTGTGAGGAAGAGAAAAAATAGATTCTATTTTTTCTGACAACGTCAACAGTCCGCCTCCCGCCGCAGTGTGTCTGATCATCCTTGCCCTTGTCCGTGTAACGCAATTCGGGAACTGTACTGCGTCTACACTCCTTTTTTATGAGTGTCGTGTTGCTGTGTGTGTGATTGTGTGTGTCAATGGGTGAGTGTGTGTGTGTGTTGGAGGTCTACATTTCTCAGGTTTCACACCCTCAAAAAATAAGGAGGGAGAGGAGAGGAGTAAGAAAAGATCCTCCTTGTCACTCCACTTTCACTGAATTAGGAGAAAAGTCCGTAGTCCATCTATTTTCATACTCTCTCGCTTCCCCCTTGACCTCCTCTCTTTTCCCTTTCTCTCGCTCTCTCTTTCTGGGAATCTCTTTTGTCCCCTCCAAAAATAGTCGTTGACAAGAAAGAGGGAAATAAAAGCTGTACACCTTTATCCCTGTCCATCTCTCTTTTTCCTGCACCCTTCTTTGTGGGGTCTAAAGGCCTTAATAGGGAAGCTGAATTGAGAAGAGAGTGGTTGTCAGACTCTGCTTGACCAACTTGGGACAGACAGACTCTAATCCAATCTCTCAGAAATTGATTGAGAAATGTCGTTTAATTCACAAACTTTAATTTTATTATTTTTTTGGAAGAACCCTACTTTTCAATTGAATTGAAAAACCCGAATGGTCTAATTTTCTCTTCTTAATTTATTTTAGTTGATCCAAAGGTTTTTTTTAATAAATTGGGTGAAAGCACAGAATTACTTGGAGAATCATTGTACTGCATAAAATAAGAAGCAGAAAAGTAAATTCTCAATTATTTCCAAACCAGCAAGGAAAATCCAGCAGTGTACATACAAAATTTTAGATTACTGATGAATTGAAATTATTACCTAGAACAAGTGTAAAGTTTAGGCTAACAGCAAAGCAGACTGTGGTGTGTGAGAAAGAAAGGAGGAGAAAGCCAAAATCATTTTTGATTGAACAGAAATCAAAATGTAAACATATTAATATAAATTAATTATTATTTCATATAATAGTACTTATATTGTATGAAAAAATAAACGGAACCGTTATGAACATTATTATGTATTGTAAGGATTGAATGAAGTATCAATCACAAATTACGTCATTTAAGGCTGTGACATCGAAGGGTAAATACATCCTCCTCACAATTGTCAACCAAATGACAATCATGTTAAATAAATAATGGGAACACTTTGATGATGTAATTTGTGAATGACTTGGATAAACTGGGTAGGCATACATTTATATATACATATAGATAAATATTTAAGGTACGCGCGTACATAAGAATCTTGTGGAAGATATTAAAATATATAAAAACTTATACTTGTAATAAAGACACTGCCAAAGCTGTACCTTGTACCTAATTCTTACCTTTAACCCCATTTTTTCCCTGACGAAAACCGTAATACTATTGTAATGATTTGAAATAACCCTTCTCTTGTATAAAAAAAATACTTTTAACCACCTTTCACTCACTCATCCCTTCACTTATGACTAACTTATGATATGAGTATCGCTCAGAGTAAACTTTGAATTATATAAAAAATTGAACCATGATGACATACAATGGTAATAAACCTTCACGTTTCTTACTAACTTTTGTGGATGTATGTGAGTGTGGATTATGTTGTGTGTCGGAAGAGTGAATTTTTTGGTCAAATCCGATTTGGATACATGATGACAAAACTGACATTACATCATATACCGTGAGAAATATTTCTTTTTGTCGTGGTTTTTAATGCTTATTGATGTTTACACATAATATTTATACTTATATTTTTACTTAGAATCATTTGTGTGCTACTTTCACTCACACTTTCTCCATAGAATACAATACAATAAAATGCAATGTATAATACTATGTATACATTAAATGACTCAAGTTGGAGAAAAGAAAAGAGCCTGGACTGGTTCCCGTTATTCTATATCTCGGAGGAAAAGAAGAACTCAAGAAATTTGAAATTTTTATCCGTATCTGGAATCTTTATTGCGTTTTTAATACTATAATTGTTATTGTACATATTGTTGAAGAAAACATTTTTAATTACTATACTCTTATTGTCTCATTTACAATTATTCTAGAAATGTGTGATAGGACAAGGAGAAAGTTGTGCGTGTGTGTGAGGATAAAAGGATGTTTAAAAAGTGAAGGTGTGTGTTTTTGGACCATGTATTTATATCATAGCGAAAGGGAAAAGACTCAAATCTCCCCTCCCCTCCTCTTACCTGTACTCCCATCTTTCAACGTTAATTTTTGTATGGATTAACTTGGACAACTGTAATTAATTGGTTTCAAGTTAACGGGAGAAAAAAATCTCTGACGCAATTAATATGCAACCATAAATGCGTAGAACAATTATTTAAAATTCTAATAGATAAAAGTAGACTGTCTTAAAACTTTAACTGTAATTACTACTGTTAATTAACCCCATTTTCCGTTCAGGCCGGACCTAAAGTAAATGTAGTCACAGAAAAAAATAATCAAATCAAGAAATAATGTATAAAAGAAATGAGAACAAATAAGAATAAGAATATAATTGTGTGTACAGTACATTTAAAATAATCAGAATTGACTCTTGATGTTAAGGTACTTTTATACCGATTGAAAAAAATAAGAAAGAATATTTATTTATTGTAAATAGTCTGATGTAATATGGGGTAGTAGGATAGTAGCTGTCAATCAAGATTATTATTATTATTCAACAATGAAAAGTTGTAGCTGAAGATTATACCTGGCATATGGGAAGAAATAAACAATGAATTAGATTAATTATTACTTAGTACCAAACAAATCAAAATAATATGTACAGTTAAACAGCTTTCAAAATCCTCCTCCATCAATTTTTGAGGGACACTTGTTTACTAAACTAAATTGGAGTATAAATCTGTTATTCTCTTGAATATTTGTATCCTTAAAGTACATGTGTAGACTACATCTTTGTTTCTTTATTCAACATTTTAATTTGTTCAACCCTCCCCCTTCAATTTGTAACTAACTCCCCAGTAACAATAACCAATTAATACAAACATGTAATGATCAAATGGTACGTCATGTATTTTAACTCTGATGTTAAATGTGCGTGAAAGTACCATTATGTGGGGACATAAAAAAATAATAATTCGTGATTCGTCTAAACACGACCTGACATATCAATAGTTAGGATTTATCAAAAAAATGAAGATGAAACAGATTTTAAACATTATTAAAATACAGTCTTCAAAGAGAGACTGGAGGGTGATGTGAGGTACATTAATATATTATAATATAAAACGTAATGTATATTAAATTTAAAAATGAAACTAGTTGTATGATACATAAGACAAAAAAATGAAACCAATTAATTAAAATGATATTACTTAATACTACTACTACTACTAATAATAATAACTATTATTATAATTAATTAAAGAGAATTGTTGCGTGGTTCAACAATTACAACGTAAAAATTCAAAAATGGTATATAAAAAAACTTACAAAAAAAACAAAAATGTGACCTTGCCAATTTTCCATACACGACGTGCGTATGAAGTTTACTGAGAACATGTCGTGAGTGACGGGATACTACCGTATGAGGACGACAGGGAAGTGTAAGTGAACAGAAAAAGAGAAAGTGTGTGTAAAGAACAACAAGTAATCTATAGTCTTTAGTCACGTATTTTCCAGTCAATAAAAATGTGATGATGACGAAATTCAGTTCTTGGTCGACGTCTCAATTCATTTACCTATGCATCATTTCAAAATCATTCAATACGCATCGCCACTTTCACTCGATGGGACTTTCATTCATCAGCTTTGATCATCCTCTGTAGAATTTAGGTGAGTTTAAAAATAATTGCAAAGTCACGTGCTCTTTAATCCTCAATTTAATTTGGTGTCTTATTTATTGTCATACTGGGGATAGTGAGAGGAGAAAGTAGAAACAAGAGAGAGAGAGAGGTGATGTATAACATGAGAAGAACATAGTTGGACCATTTAGATTGGCGAAGCTCATTAGCTACTATAAATTTAATTAGGAATATTTCTTTCTCCCTTTCCTGAAACTTCTCACACTAATTACTGCCGATGGCTTTGGCACTTTGTAGTGAGAGAGATCAGGCCACGCATTCCCACACATGCATATACTCATGTCAGTGGAAACACTACGTACTTATACTGGCCGTACAACAAGAGGTGCATTATGCAAAAGCTACATTTGCGTACAAGGACGAGAATCGTATACGGATGGTAGGAAAGGGAGAAAGCAAACTACACAAGCATATAATGCGTATCCGCTCGCAGTCTCGCCGATGGCATTGGTATGGAAGGAGATTATAGCTGGACTGGAAAATGTGAGATATTGAGAGAGGAAAGAAAGAGAAACCTCTTTCCCTAATTTGGATCCTGATTTAGGATCTTTCCTAACCGACCATGGAAAAGTAATTGGGACATTACAGACAGAGGAACAGAGAAAGTAGTTTATAGATTTTATTTCAGGTTTGAGGATACATCGTCTACATATTAAAATGATATTTTTTTCAACTATCATTCAGTGTTACTTTGATTTTCAGGCTGTTGTCTTTCAATTAGTTAACCATTGGCACCCGCAAGAAATGAATGATCAATATTTAATAATATATAAAAGCAAATATGAAAATTTCTTGGAATTTTTCAACAAAAATTGAAATAATTCCAAGTCGAAACGGCAAAAAAGTAGGAAAAGAATCCTTCCTTTATTACAACCTTACACAAACACCTCAAGAGTCATAAAATGAGTGATTTGAATCTAATGTATGAAGTATGCTCGTAGAGAGAATAAAAAAATATTTTGAGGCCAAAAATTTCTTGTCCAAAAATGTGACGAAATCCTTGAAGTTTTTGTTTGGAGAAAGCAGTGGAGAAACATGGAGATAAGCTTTGGAGTACTAGGTCAATTCTCGTGACGTGTAGTCCATTTGGCCAGACAAAAAAGTACAGCGCATACTTCTGAAGATTAGAAACACGAACAAGTTAAAAGGTACCAGAGTAGCCTTAATGACTTTTTAAGTCAGATTAGCCACACACAAAATATTGTATTCTTCTTTTAGAGCTAACTAGCAAAAGCAATCGCGTGTGAGAATTTTCAAGTTTTCCTCAGTCAAAATTGTTAAATATTTGTTCAAGATATTTCTCCTCTCCTCTCCCAAGTGTTTCCCGTGTGAATTCGCTTAATATTTTGGCACAACCAAGAAGGATGTGTGTAGGGAAATGTTCAGTCTGGAATCAGAGAGGTGAAAGTATTGCAGAGAGCAATTGCGACAAAAACAGTAGAATTTAAAACGACAGAGTAAAGAAACAATGGGGTGAGTGACAAAATATGGATAATAAAGTGGAATTATTTAGAAGAATATAAAGCATTTTCTCCCTGTGTGAATGTACGTCTGTCCCACTTATTTTTCGTCCGACCACAATACATCCTACTAACGTTATGATGCGGAGACATGGATGGAAGTTCTTTACTTTGTTATGTATTATCAAAATACATACATACTCACTCCACTATTTTCTTTCACTCAATAATACGAAAATAGATATGAGATTTGTGGGCACACCCTTTTGACAGACACAAATACACACACTCACTCAATATGTATGATATGGATTCTGTCTTGGAATGTTTGTACCTGTACAATGACCTGTTTTAACTACCATTCCTCACCCCCCTCATTCTATCATAATGCCGTGTGTTGGGTCTCACACATATAATTCCAATAGGGAGAACGGACCGGTACAGATGAGTGCTTGACTTTGACATGGTGACACAGATTTGAAAAGTCGTCTCTTCTCTCTCTCTCTCTATCCCTTTCTCTCTCTCTTTTCCCTCGACTCTCATAGAAAATCACGAAAGAAAGGTAAAAAGGCATCGTCATGGATGAGATACTCATTGTCAATGCCATGTCCACATTATTATTATTATTTATATACAGTCTTATACCGGAGCAACCAAAGGAAATCCAAATGTTTGACGTGTGCTCTTATACCTTATTAAACATGCATATCAGTAGTGTAGGTATTACGTGGAGAAATGAGAGAAGATTAATTTTATTTCTTTCTCAGAGAATCTCTCTCCTGCGAATATTCTTGACAATCGGAATTCCTGTCCTCTCATAAAATATGTGAGAACGATTTTTTTTCCTTTCTCTTTTCTACTTTTACCCTACACACCTATTATATTAGTACCTGCACGTCAGTGCATTGCACGTGGAGTGTGTAAAAAAATCCGGCCAATACGCACTCTTTCTGTGTGTGTGTGTGTTAACTATTCGTGTTCGAGGACAATGTTTGCGAATTCTTCTTCACGAGACTCCGACTCTTTCCCTCCTTCTCTTTCAGAGTATAGTGAACATTGAGTATTTGATAGAAAGGGAATACAAGAGGCTTCCAAAACATATGATATGTGTAAGTGATAGATTGAATAGGAAAATGAAAGTTTGTAAGGATAGAAGAAAGGATGAGTTTTTTTTGGTAACCCAAACCTCTGTATCATTATCTTGTATGAGCTTTAGATAGAACAGTAGAAACTTTCAAGTTCCGTCAAGGGTAACCCACTCTTAGGCAGAAAATGGATGTGTACATAATGGTTTCGCTCATTCATCCTTCAATATGAAAGTAGATTTTGGAAAAGCAAGACAAACCTTGGGCGGACAGTATATGAAAACATGGAGAAAGTTGGAGAAAGTGCTTTTTTGTACTGCAAATTCATAGGACTATGGTCAAGTGTACCCATTACTGAATTATACATATTTGTATCTTCATGAATTTACCTCACACATTTTTAAAGAGAGAGAGACAGAGAGAGAAGATTTGGACTCCTTTTGAATTGTCTTGTTAGTGTGCGGTAACCTGGGAAAAGTTTCTACGCTTCTTTAGACAGTCTGCCTTACATGGATTTTGAATAATGTGTGTACACTTATAAAGAGCTAAAAAGTCCATGAAAATTTGTAGCAGAAAGAAAAAAGTATCCTTTTTGTAAGTGACTCATTTAGTGAGTATTACTATTATCATGTGTTCATCAGAAAAATGAATTGCGTGACGTCACACAACGGAGGAAGTGAATGAAATTTACTGTATTTCTTCCTATTCCAAGAAGTAAGATGAAGGCAAACTAGATGCACCATTTTTGCATATTTCAGCGAGAGTAAGTGACCATTTTACTGTACTATTGAGCATATTGTTAATTTACTGCAAGTTTTTTTTGCAAAAAGTCAAAAAAATCATCATCTTTATTTCAATTTTTTTGTATGTATTATGAAAACGACTAGGACTTATACATATACCAAATGTGTGTGTGTATTTTTCAAAAAAATGTTTTTACATAATTATAGCAGTATGACATGTACGTGTAAATTAAATCATGTAATGTTATTAGTCTCGTTGTAATACTTGCTGCTTGTTGGTGTAATGACTATTTTTGCAATTCCTTAGAACATAATACAAATTGCAATTATTTAATAATGTAGCACAAATGTCATTATATATAATTATATAAAATATCCCATAAGTTTTAACACAGAGTTAAAAATTACAAAGTGTTTTATAATCGACATTGTTACAGAAGTGTAAACTTATTACTAGACACTCAATTTGGCAATTCACCAACGAATACAATGATTTATTCGAAAGTATTATTAAAATTAATAATAATAATAACATGGCAAGTTGGGTTATAATATCATGTACTGTAGTAAAACCATACATATTGCATTAGTCACATTAAACTGGTAATCAGTGTTTGATACCATGAGCGGAAATGAGAGTGATGATTCATCTCTCCACTCATCTAGTTTGTCGAGCGTGTAGCGTGTAACATAATAAATAATTCAAAACTGAAACTATTAACAATTTAATTAAAACATGATTGAAACAATTAAACTAAGACAGTCTGTCTTTATATATGTTGTGAAAACAGTTAGCAGAAGTAGTTGTAGTCGACTAAAAAATTGTCTTCCTCGTAACATGCAAATTAATGTTGCCCTTCATTTTATGTCAAGAATGGGCTTTAGTAATCTCGTTGACATTCCAAGAATATTTTGAATCTTCTTTTTCTGTCTAAACTATAAAGTTACTTCATTACAAAAAAGTATTAGCCCTTGTACGTAAAATAATAATGACATTTCAGTTCTGTGAATTCACAAATATTTGTTAGTTGCAAATGAATTGATAAGGTGTCAACCTTTCAAATTCTAACATAACTTATTATATGTAAAGCTAATGCATATTAATATCTCCCAGTGTATTTTGACTCAATTCAACTGACAAGATTTTTCCACACAAACTCACGATCATCTTCATCAAAAACAGGACAAATAGACAAGGCTTGTCTTACAAGCTCTATTACAATAAACACTCCAAATACTTCTACTTATATTATCATTTCAAATTAAACTAATGAACTAGTGTATAAGTTACGTTCTACGGTAAACCTCCCTTTTCTTCATCACTTATGGCTCTTCAAAGAATAAAACCTCTGGTCTACATCTCTGACTGCACTATCCATATTAAATAATAATATATAAAATTCTTTGACTTGCAAAGATTATTGAAGGACTTTCAAAAAAAATTTTAACTGCTGTGATTCAATTTCAGATTATATTTCCATGTAGATATTGTGTGTGGTTACCATATTTAATAGCTGTAAACTTTCCAGTAGTTATTATTAGTTTCCAATTGTTCCAGACGGATTCTGAGTATACTCAATTCTTGTCTATGTCCAAGTGTATTCTTAATTTCATGCTCATTCGATCAAATCATCAAATCGATTTTTTACATTCTGGAAGAAAATAAATCCAAGCATAGAATATATAAAACTTTGATGAAAGTTACTTTCAAAAGTGTATATAAATATTATGCTGTGTTATATAGTATCTTATATATATAGATATATATATATTTTTTACAGCTACAGTTTAGCGACGACAAAGATATAGGATTTGATAGAATTCTGTCTTATCACGTAATATTAAAGAAAGTTTTCTCTTCTTCATTTTTTGTAATGAGCAATGTAGACTATCGATTTACATTTCTTAAAAATAATAATGTCCTCTTAGTTATATATACACAATATATATAATATTATTCATAGATAGCATATATATATGTTTATATATTTTTTTTAAGGAGAAATGGTTTCTGCCGATAAGTTTAAAAAAGAAAATAGAATATTAATCTTCATCGGACGTAGAGCTCGTTCGGCAAAGGCCAACGTTTGAATAGTAATAAACTTGTCGTCAAGGTCTTGGTGTTCGGTAAGTTTGTCCAGAATCACAGCGTTTAAGGGAACTTGGTGTTGACGGTCCCGCATCTATTCGAACATAAAAAGCATAAAATCTATTATGCATATTATTTGTAAACTGATCAATGATCATGTTTCATATTGTTGAATTTAAAAATATAAATTTAAAGTTCAAAGAAGCAAAACAGCATTTACCATTTTGAACCAATTTTTTACCTATAATCTTTCGTTCAGGTCGAGGGGTAGAGGGGGGAAGGGTATTGCTGCTTTGAAAACGGCAAGATTTTAATGAACTATGTCGGGTGATACCACTACCGCTTCCATGAGAAGGTCCATATATACTGTTGTGACTGAAATACAGATGCAAATACAAATTTTAGTATCATAATGTCTTACGTAATTGCAAAAATATGTACCTGATTTAGCAATATGTATATTATAAATTCTCACGAATCCATTGTCACTACTAGAGTAATTTTCTTACCTTAAGATTGGATGGGAATATAATTTAGAATTGATGTAATCAGCGACCAACTGTGTCATTTCTAGAACCTGTAGTTTAAACAAAAATGAATTTTAATATTTGTTTCAAGAAATAATGTAAATTTTGTACTACGTAATATCATGATGATATTATCATCTAACTAACTTTTTTCGGAAGAACTTTTTCCTATAACACTAATTACTTATTTACCTTGTGCTTTGACATTCCACCAAAAAGAAGTCTCCGCTTTTTTGTCAAGTCATCCACAACCACCATAAAATGATCATCTTGAGCTTCAAATGCAAAAAACAGTCAACGATGTCATTCCTTTATTTTGCAAAATTCTTATTTTTGAATAAGAGAGTAAATTTTATATTAAAGATATGTTATGTATAACTTTCAATATGATCAAGTATGGTAAGATTTAATACCTCCTCCAAATGTTTGGACAGATGAATAATTATACTTTCCGATTTGTTGCAGTGTTTGATGGTCTAGGATGGCAATTCCATCTTCACAAACCGCAGCCCATACAGATGAACCATCTTCTATTGTGTGTGTTCCACGGATCTGCACAGAAAACGAAAAATGTTTTTTACAATTTGTTGAAAACTCGTAGATTATAAAATGAGGAATACTGTTTCATGTTTCATGTTCAGTTTATTTCATGTTAGGTTTAGATTTCATGTTCAGTTATTCAGGCGACTTTTAACTTTGGCAATAAAAAAAGATTCTTACTTTGACACTGAATAAGGTTGCACCGAAAAATGGCCACTTCCTTGTACACGTCAGATAAATCCGAACGCAGTCTAAACCACTTTTTCCTTTCAGGAGAATCCATTTTTCAATCAGAGTATCACAGAGACCCTTGAATTCCTCTTGTGAGAGGTTCTCACGATAACGAATTGGGTAATATTTTTCCAACGTTTGCACAACCAACATTTGACAGCTACCACTTCCTCTTCCCTTCTCTGGCTTGTAATCCCCACAATCAATCTAGTGAACACATAGACAAATATAGAGTCAGTTACGGTATAGTTCAACTAGCAAAGAATTCAGGTCCTCCCATTTACAACAAGTCAAAAGAATACGGATTAAATGAAATCGCTACACTTCGAGTTCTGAAAATCGTTCTACTTTGATTATCAAGCGAAAGATCATGAAGACGGGTTTCTTTCAATAAAATTAGGCAAAACAATTTTGATTGTTTCTTACTAAAAAATAGATAAAGGTCAAAAACTCATTATAAATACCTGCGCCATCAAACTTGCCAGCTCAATAGACAATTCTCTTGTCAGAGGAAATCTTCCAGCGACGACTGCTTGATTTGTTTGGTAACAAAGGAGTAATCTTTCCTTGTCAGTCTCTTGGAGAATTCCTGAACGACGATAGATTCTTGAGACAAAACTTAGGGTGACCGCTCTTCTCGTCTCAAATTTACCCGAGCCCTTTTCTCGTAATACGGTCTCCCATTGTGAAATCACATCACAGATCTAAAAAAAATTTGTCCAATGAAGACATTATTTAGGTATCTCTATAAACACTTCAACCCTACTCCTACTTCTATTTCTTTCATTGTCTGTGGATGTGACTTTTCAAAATTATGTTTTATTCATAACAAAAGTCAAACTTTTGATGTTACGTTAATTTTACCTTGTCAGTTTGTTTGAGCGTGTGTTGCAAATCTTTTTCGAAGGGATCATCCTCACAAAGAGCAAAGCCTGATTGTGACTGCTCCCGGCATCCAATTTCATGGCACAACGAAAGTAGAAATTCCTCTACGGTGGTGGAACCATCAAAACCGATCACCTAAAGAATAAAAATTGATTCGTAAAGATTTAACAGAAAAAATTTTTTCTTCATAATTTAGAAAGTAGTAAACTTCAGTTCAATATCTGCTTCTAATATACATTACATTTTACAATTTCAAGTATATCGGACAAAATATTGAGTGCTCAGACTAGTTTCGTACCTGATAGCCACCATTGAGGAAGTGGACGGGAACTGAGTGGGGTAATGAGTGATGGAAGGGATTCTTCATTAGGATCGACAGGACTTCCATACGTGACGGCTTGAAAGCTCTAGGTCCATTTGCCAAAGTACGTTCAATTGAACGTTGACAGTAGGCTGCATACTTTCCACTTTCACTCCTAGGTAAATAAAATATTGTAATTAGGAACCAGTGAAATAGCACACATTTGCAAATAATACATTAAAATTCCATTTGAGTGACTTACTTTGTATCCACATTTCGTTGTAGATGTTGTTTCAAGTACCATAAAAGCTTATTGTTCTTTGGTAAAAATAAGGAAACGGAGAGGGCTAGTAGTTGCCATCCTTGGATGTAGACAAAACTTCGAATATTGGATTTACTCTCAGCACTCAGGGCATGATTATGCATACTATGATTATGAGAAAGGAGAGGAGAGGAGGGAACAGAAGAGGAAGATCCTTTTGTCTTTGTTTTGGCTGGTGATGAACGACCTGAACCACCACGTCTTGAAGGACTAGAAGGTGCTGCTATATGATTATTTATACGTGATCCACTACCCGGAGAGTGGGAGGTTAACTTTGACGAGTTTTGGTGTTGAACTTTGTGATTACTCGAAGACGAATCACAGACAAATAATGACTGGGTTGCATTGAGTAGAAACTGTATCAAAACACAAAAGTCAATATATCATTTTAGGCTCAGAGTAAAGAACGGAAATCCTACTACTATTACTACTATTTACTACCTTTGGCCTATGCCAAAAGTTCTATCATAAACAACTATTTCTAGCAGCATAATTTATTGCTTTTCGTAAGCTATCCTTTACTACAAACTTTTGAATTAATGAACAATAACTTACTCGTGAATGTTTAATTTTACTAAGTGTCCTATTGACTTGTGGAGAGGAATTTTTGAACGTCAGGGACCGAGAAGTCTGCTTCACGAGAGCACAAATAAGCTCAGCCTGAAGTTCGGGGTAGTCTAAACAGAGCTGAAGAGTATTTTGAGCCAATCCAACATGGTATTCGATAGCAGAAGGCTCCAAAGGCACCGACATGAATAGTTGACAAGATTTAAATAGTTTGACACCTTCATTTTGAAGTGCCATTGAGGACATGGAAGTAAGGGGTGAAGTGATGCTTTCTTTACTGTGGAGTAAAAGTGGATTTTTCCATAGACTGCAGTCTGCAAGAACGGAAAAAAATTAATAATTTGAATTTTACACATTCTATTGCAGCAGAAATTCAAGAAAGAATGTATTATGTTTCATTATATATAAATGTAAAGGATTTTTTAGTCATACTTGGATCACCATCAACTTCCATCAGCTTGTGTATTAATTGCTCAAACTGTGTCCCTGCACTTGGACCCTTGCCAGAAACTATTGTCAAATGATATAACCAGGCATCCTATTGGAAATTGAATATAGTAAAACCCATTAAGTTCAACAATAGAAATGTTTTATGATGAATTTTTTTCGGAAAGCATTTCTCATAATCACAAATTCATCTTTATAAAGAATTGAAAAACTGACCTTATCCTGTTTTGTTGGAAGATGAAGGTAAATGGGACTCTGATGACTTGGGAAAATACCAATAGTGAGTGCATCATCAGAAGGATGTGCCGAATTCCCTTCATCCTTCTCATCATTATCAGAATCGGAAACATGGTCGACATCCTCAACACGAGCGTCCCGCATGTTAATTTGCCCAGAAGTCACCTAAAAGAATTCCCCAAAAAATTGTGGGATAAGCATGAGGTAAATATGTGTATTATTATTACAAAATACAAATACATGTTACACCCTTTTAAGAGCCTCAAGTGTCATCAAAAGTTTAATCATTGTTCGACGATTGAGTCATTTTCTATTCAAAACGAATACTTTAAAATCGATAATCTTTACCGTATCAGAAGGTGACTTGAATGACAGGAACATTTTCCCAAAGAGTACACACCAACATCGTTTCGCATGTCCATTTTTCACCTTCACCAACCATCCCTGAATAGTTGGTTTACTATCCTCCATACTCAATACAAGTTTGGTGGCATTTCTTCTCACGACGTTCTAGAAATTGAAAGAGTAATTTATTATGTTAATTCAATATTACAATGATTTTTTGAGAGCCTTTACAAACGTGTACATGTATGTCACTTTTTTCTTTTTATATTACCTGGAGTATTCGAACCCACTCGTCAACAGTCCCAATAGATTCCGATGACAAGTAGTAAGTCTTTTTTCCCGTTGAAATCTCAAATGTTGCAGCACCTTCTCCTCGAATGATTCGACAATTTTCGTCTAGCAAGATTTCTCTCCCAGTTGAACGACGATTGACATCGTGCTGTAAAGTTGAAAATAATACAATTCAATTTTATATTGAACAAAATAAAATACCAAAAATTCCAAATGTCAAAACAATTTTGTCACAAGTTGGACACACACATAGACAAATAGACACGTACATGTGTGTGTACAAAAAGAAAACAACAGTACACATTCAAAAAATGTTTTTGAAATAATTACATTAGATTTCCAGTACGTGAGGACACCATTACTCAGGACAAACCATCGTTTTCTCCACGTCTTCAACTTGCCACCAAGCTTTGTCAAATAACCGGATTTTTCTAGAGACTCTTTCCTTGGAGAACTTTCAACAGAATTTGTGACAGCTCCAGACGTTGTCGTCGTGCTGTTAGAGCTGACACTTAGTCCTGGCGTTAAGTTGTGACAGCCAGCCGATAGAGCAATGTCCATACTATGTGTTGAATTACATATAAATAAAATATGCTAGTACAATATCAGCGTTGAAAACTTGGGAAACAACAACTTTTAGGTGCCATTGTCATCTCAAGAGTGTACACATTTCTATCAAGCTTGACTTTCGGAACTGTACTTTAGTTGTACATAATAAATCACAACGGCTAATCTAAATACTAGAACAAAAACTCTTTTTTTGTCCGTTTCTTCCACAATTTTGCTATTCGTTATACCGGAAATGTATACACTCTGCTGTCAAAAGTTTAGTTTAAAAAATATTTTATGTAAAAAAATTTATTTTGTACTCACCTATTTGTCTCACTCGCAAAAGCATCTGGAGGTATCGCATAGTCATCCGACATTTCTGACTCTATCGAGGGTTCTAGTAAAAAAAATGACATCATTTATTTTTTGGAAGAAAAAAAATTGGGTGAGAAAAACGTGATAGGAAAATCAAATTATGTATCATCAGATCAAAGCATCATGATTCACTTTTTATGGTTATGGGAGTAGACGAGAGTAATAATTTTAAATGTTGTTACACACTCACCTCGACGAAGACTTTTGGAAGGAGAAGACGATGATCTATGAAGAGGTGAAAGACTATTAGCAATAGATGAAGCGGCACTTTTTCTTGGACTCGAAATATCCGTCTCCCCTGAACTGATTGGATGAGATGGTCCCGAACCCCCTGACCCGGAACCCATTTCTTCTCCATCTGATGAGTCAGTGGAATCCCCACTAAATGGTGCTGAGCGAATTTGACTAGCTCTCTGTCAAAATGCAGACATATAACAGGAAGAGGGAAAAAAAGTAACAAATTTAAATTATTACATGCTAGTTTTCTTCCTTCCATCTCAAAGACAGCACTTTAGATGGTCATAAAACTTGTAGTAGCAATGAATTGTCACACACAAAAATGTCCCCCATACATAGGACGTATAAAATAAAAATGTAAAAAAAGAACCTTCCCGATAATTTCATATTATTATTACAGACTTTTACGAGTAGCCAACTATGTACTTACCCCTTTGACTGTAGTGTACACTGGAATGGAGAAGTTGATTCCTAGCGAATGGCAAGACCTATGACGACCGGTTGTTGACGCTATCTCTCCAGAACTTGAAGTATCTTCTTTCGACGGAACTTTCAATCCTCCAGCTGCCACTTCATAGATTCTTGACTCCCATGACGGAAACCTGGGGCCATTTAATATATATATAAGTATATGTACAACCTTCTACATTGCCATAAACTTATACACTTCATCATATTTTGCAATCAAAACATGACATAGTCTAGCACTAGTAGTAGCTTCCCCCCTCCCATTTACAAATAATTTAATAATTTACGGACATTTCTGCAACTCAAGCAACTAAATGGCATAATGTGTCCCATACAAAATACCGTATA